>VMDO01006764.1:45335-89880 GCA_007922755.1 Pedetes capensis
AAAAAAAAAAAAAAAAAACTGAATTCTTCAAGGAGAAAAATTATTTACCCACAGAGAAGTCTGGCAAGCCTAACCTCAGCTTTCTCTAGAATAGTCAATTAAAAAAAAAAAAAAAAAAAAGGAAGCTGGGTGTGCTGGCACATGTCTCTAATTCTAGCACTCACAAGGTATAAATAGGAGAAATGAAAGCTCCAGGCCAGCCTAGGCTATATACGGAGACTGTCTCAAAAAAATATAAAATAAAATAAAAAAAAGTCCTGGGGGATGCGGTAAGTAGGAGCTCAGGAGCAGAGCACTTGCCTTGCCTCACACGTGCAAAGCGCTGAGATCGATGCAGCATCACAATAAATAAATAAATAAAAATTAAAAAAATAAAAAATAGAGGAAATAACCTAGCCAAGTCACCACCCAGGAGTAGTCAACAGGTTCATCCTCTTAAAAAGAGTCAAAAGAAGCCAGGGGCTGTGGCCCACACTGTAATCCCAGCTCCCTGGGAAGCTGAGGCAGGCAAATTGAGAGTTTGAGGCCACAGGCAGCCTGGACAACTCACTCAAGACTCTGCCTTGAAATAAAAAGTTTTAAAAAGGGGCAGCTCAGTGGAAAAGCACTTACCTAGCATCCATGAAGCTCTGGGTTCAACCACTTAGTAACTCCACCCCCCTTCCCCAAAAATAAGAGTCAAAGAAAAGTAAACCTCCATGTTCTTCTTGAAACTATTGCCCAACAATGGAATATAGCCAACTAAGCAATAAAAGGAAAAGCTCAAGAAAGGGACCGGTAGTAGGCACTGAAATAATATATTTGAAAAACAGATCAAAGATCAAACTGGTAAGAATTATCAATTTTAAAGGGCAATTGTTCTAAACCTAATCAAACAAAAATAACACTCGAACAAAAGAAAAGAAAAATGATAAGTAATACAGGAGTGTTTATTTTCATCCCTTTCTAGATAATCTATAAGTCAATAAACAGGTACATTATTCAATGTTACAAAGAAAATCACTAGAAAATAAAACCACAACAAATAAAAATCCCAAAGAGAAACCATGTAAGGGCTAACTATCCCATCTTTCATAACAAGACGTTCATAAATATTAGACATTTGTAAATGTTGAATAAATTTCCTAATTTATGAAAGAGGGTTATGATATAAATATATAAAGATAACTACCAGCCAGGCACACACTTGTAATCCCAATGAGGCCGGAAGGTCACAAGTTCCAGGCCAGAGGCAGCCTGTGTAACTTATAGAGACCCTGTCTCAAGATAAAAAATGTAAAAAGGGATGGGTGTGTAGCTCAGTGGTAGAGCACTTACGAAGCATGCACAGGCACTGGGTTCAGCCCCCAGTGTCACAAATAAGTAAATAAATAACTTACTGGAATAACTGAAAACAAACAATAGAGCATCCAAACCCTAAGAATGAAAATATGAATGTCTGTGCAAAAAGACAAAGAGAACCTATATAGCAAAACAGGGACAGGAAATACTCAAAATTAATTAAAACCAAACTATCTCTGACATCACTAAATGTTAATGAAGCCTGGTTTCCATTCCCAGGAACGTGGGTGCGTGGCAACGGAGAAGCAGTGAGGTCTCAGGCTAGGCTGTAAAAAGCGATTCTGCTTGTGAGCTGGACCACGCCTAGGGGAGCCCTGACCCTCCATGGAAGCAGCCCAACTGCCATGAGGCCACCGCTGTGAAGAAGCCCAAACTGAGCCCTGTGGAGAGGGCACAGGACTCATGAAGAGGAAATATCTCACAGCCTCCCACTGTCTGAATGCAATGACCTGAGACCTACAGGCTGAATCTCCAGCAGAGCCCTTCCCCCTGAGATCCATACCCATAGAAAATGCAAAATAACATGACTGCTGTTCTAAGTTACTAAGTTTTGGGGTGATCTATCATGCAGCAAGGGCTGGGATTTAGCTCAGTTGGCAGAGCACCGCACTGCAGTCTCTGAGGTTCCGAGTTTGATTCCAAGCACTGCAAAAATGGGAGAAGGACGTGGCAACCCACTCCCAAGGCAATCCCGAAACAATCTGCCACTGAAAACCCTATGAGGGTCGCTATGAGTCGGACGAGACTCGACAGCACCTAACAACAACAACAACATCATGCAGCAATATGTAACCTGACCAGGTTACCCACAAATACCTTCAGGAATGAGCATTCTACAGTAGGCACTGATACTCATGAAAACTGGTGAAATGGGGTCTTTCACGGGATCTGCTCTCCAGTACTGAGGGGAAAGGAGAGCTGAGAACAGAACTAGGGAAACATAAGGTGAAGCCACATATTCAAGACAGGCCCTGAAGGCTAACAGCAGAGGTTAGTGATTATGATTCCCACCACCCATCTCACGGGATTACGAGGTTCTGCCTGATACTCACCAACCACTTCACTCTGAAGGAGAAGAGAGCACTAAAGGCAAATATCACCCAGAGCACTGGACAGGCAATAAGTCCCAACCAAAAGATTCTTGATTCAGCCTCAGAAACAGTTTTATTCTCTTGAGCAGTTGCCTGTAAAATTACGTTAATAAAATCAATTCATCATCACTAATGTAAGATTTATCAAAAGTTTAACATTTTTAATAAAAAATACATTACCCTAAAATTCAAAGATTAGTATAAACAATCTAGGTTCCAAGTTAGAATCAAAATACAAGTTAGTGGCTCTATCACTACTATAATCTTAGCAGATTTCAGTAAACTTTACTTCAGCTCAAGAATTTTGCATGCTCAGGGAAGAATGTAGTTTACCATGACCAGCGTAGGAAAGAATGGTCTTTGATAGGCTTCTGCCCAATTCTTCTTGCACTTGTACTAGTTATTCATAAGGAAGTTTGGACAAGGAAATTGATGTTACAGTCATCCTGGAGATTTAAAAGTCAAGTCAAGATCCAGAGGAAAAAAGGGAATCAAAGGATTTTGGACAATGACCAAAATGCCTTGGCAAAACCCAGGACTTTACAAAGATGATGAGTTTCTTCCAAGATAGACTTTATAATATTAAGGAGTATGAGCTCACTAAACACAGTGCTGCTTTCTGAGAAGTATTACTTGTCAAGGCACTTCCAAGCAGAAAGCAAGCAATTTAACAAGCACCGTCTTCCAAACTGGGCTGGGATTTGGCTCCATTGGTAGAGCACCACTCTGCGATCTCTGAGGTCCTGAGTTCAATTCCCAGCACCGCAAAAATGGGAGAAGGACCTGGCAATCCACTCCCAAGGCAATCCCAAAACAATCTGCCATTGAAAACCCTATGAGGATCACTATGAGTCGGACACGACTCGACGGCACCTAACAACAACAACAAGTCTTCCAAATTGATTTCTGCTGGAAAAGGGAATGCTCACTATGAAGAAGCAGGCTAATCCAAAATAAACTAGGCGTCCCCAGGACTTTTAACAGCAGAAGCTTAAAGAACAGACTGAGCACTCAGATTTTCTGTCCACTTGCAATCCTACTTTTTCTCGGCCCACAAGTAGGTGATGATTGTGGAGCAAAGAAAGAAGAAACTAGGATGCAGCAGGAGCCACGGTGATACCCATCAAGACAACCAAGCTGAGGGCCACCAGAAAGTGACCTTTCATCAGGAACCCCAACTAGGCAGCTTAGCATGCTATCCTCTCTCAGAAGATTCTCCCGTGTATGCCTTGTTTCCAGTCTGAACCAGCCAGAAAAATGAAGTTTTAGAAAGCCATCTGGTTTATAATTACTGACACGGCAGGTGATCTGGATTAGTGCTTCTAATCTTGAATAGTTCAACTTTAAATACTCAAATGTAATCAATATATAATTTATCAATTTATCAGATGATAATATTAAAGAATAAAAGAAAAAAAAAGAAAAGAAAGGAAGGCAGTTTACCTTTCTGGACTCAAACACCCAGTGACTCTTTCCATCTTCATCAATATGATTCCACCAACGTAGGCCAACCATTAGTCTACCTGTGACATTCTGGGTAAGAATAATATGAGCACACACATTATTAAAGCATTAAAGTATTATAAAGTTTTATCTTGCATACCATTTCACAAAATCCTTCGCCTTTACCTCTAGTTACTACCAGCTAATGAAGACCACTATGTACCAGGCATGGCTAAAAGATTAAACAGAACGGCTATGGCACGATCAGCAGGGGTAAGCAACAAGTGTATCCATAAACATTACCCTATCTTTTCCCTCATAAACACTTGTCCTTTCTCCAATTCCCTAATTTTGCCCTAGGCCCTTTTCTCTTTGGCCACTATGATCTACCTTTTCCCCTGTATTCTGACTGTAGCTACATATACGTTACAGTTGTACATCCCTATAACAGTTAAAGGCACTGCACTTCATTCAGTCCCTCAAGTGTATCAAGCTGTCTGCTTATTAATGTAACAAATTACTTTGACAGCTTTCCTAATATTTATTTATTCAATAAATATTTACTGTGTACCTATGATGCACTGTTAATAAACTGACAACAGCTTCGAGTGTTGTGAGGAAGAATGTGAGGCAATCAACGCACAAATGTACCATTACCAACCATGACAAGTGCTGTCAGTGTAAAGTATGGGACAATTTAAGAATCTAACAGAGGCTGAGGATGTAGCTCAATGGCAGAGCACTTGCCTAGCCCTGAGCCCAATCCCCAGTACAAAGAAAGAAAGAAAGAGAGAGAGAGAGAGAGGGGGGGGGGGGGGGGGGGATGGATTTATTTAAAAAGAAAAAAGTGGCACTTTTAACTTTTAAGCCAGGCATGGTAGCACACACCTGTACTCCCAAGTCCCAGGAGTCTGAGGCAGAAGGATTCACACAAGCTTAAGGCCACCCTGGTCTACATAGCAAGTTCCTGGTCTGCCTGGGCTATACAGTGACACTCTGTTTCAAAACAGACAAACAAAAAAATGTAACAGGGAAATGTGATCTAGTCTGGCTATTAGAGAATGACTTCCTGAGGAATAAACATTTAAAATGAGATTTAAAGGATAAGTAAGAATTCAATAATACAGATAATGAGTTTTATCTTGTTTTGTTTTGTTTTGTTTTGTTTGCGGTACTTGGAGGTTGAACTCAGGGTCTTGAACATACTTTGCAAGTGCTCTTCCACTAGACTGTACCCCCAGTTCATATTTTATTTTTTTTGTCAGCGTCTCACTAAGTTATGCGGGCTGCCTCAGTCATCAAATTCATGACCCTCCCACCTCCATCTCCTGAGTCACTAGGATTATAGGTATGCACCACTATGCCTGGCAAACAGGGGATGTTTAATTAGTGGTACCCTGTAACAGATTCGAGAGTTCAGGGGTTCTGTCAACTTAGATAGGGAAAATTTTTTCTTTATTTTCATTAACTTCCAGCTGAAGTTTAACATACCTTTAATTTATAAAGGCAGAAAACAAATCATGCATGTGGATGGAGTTAATAGAACCTCTGACCTTGTCACAATAAAAGTCAAGAATTTTTCATTTTACACTACACTTGTGGCAGATATCCAATACTACTGTTTAATACTCATCATTACTTTGGAAGTAATCATCAGATCTGCTGCTAGATCTTACTGTTAATGTCATCATAAAGAAGTACACATTACTAATCAGAAATTTATCTTTTAATATTTTTAATTATAAAATCTACATTCTAGGATCCCCACCTAAATACACCAAAATCTGCACATGCTCAAGTCCTTTATGTAAAGTAGCATAGTATACATTTGCATACAACCTATGCACATCCTGTTTCCTTTAAATCAGCTCATCAATGTAAATGCTATGCAAATAGTTGTTATATTGTATCATTTAGGAAAAGATGGCAAGGAAACAACTCTGTACATGTTCAGCACAGATACAATTTTGTTTTCCCAAATATTTTCAATCCAAAGCAGTTGAATGCATGCATGTGGAACCTACAGACATGGAACCCATGGGCACAAATGGTGAACTCTATTTCAATGTAACTGATATTCTTTGTAATCTTTATGTATTTTCTTCTATGTATTTAACAATGCGCCTGTAATCTCAGTAATTTGGGAGGCAGAGGTAAGAGGATCTCAAATTCCAGGCCAGATGCAGCCTGCATAATTGTCTCAAAATAAAAAGTAAAATATGGACTGGTGGT
Source organism: Pedetes capensis (assembly GCA_007922755.1). Classification (NCBI taxonomy): domain Eukaryota; kingdom Metazoa; phylum Chordata; class Mammalia; order Rodentia; family Pedetidae; genus Pedetes; species Pedetes capensis. The sequence continues at coordinate 51,443 of VMDO01006764.1, forward strand.
GCAGCCCAGTGGTAGAGCATTTGCAAAATATCATGTGAGTCCTGGGTTCAATCCCCCAAGCACCACCACAAAAAAAAAAAAAAAAAAAAACCTGTGGCTGCACGAGACTGTGAAAGAGGTCCACGGCACAGATAAAGAGTGAAAGCCCTATATTAACACGACATGAGAGAAAGAAGAGCATTTCAGAGAGAACAGCAGCCACAGCAGCTCTAAGGAAGGAAGTGCACGGACCCTTGTAAGACTTGGTGATTAACTGGGTAGAGGGGAGAAGGCAACTCATAAATTTCTGGTCTACTCAAGCCTAAAAAGAACAGTGATTCTGAGACCTGTGAAAGGGAACTCTTATGGAAGAAGAGTGTTTGGGAAGTGGAAGATGACAGTATTTTACACAAGGTTGGATTTGAGGTACTTTCCAGACAGCTACCAAAAAAAAAAAAAAAAAGTCAAAAAGACAGATGGGAAGGTCTGGACCTGTCAGCACAAACCTGGATGGAAAGCTAAATCTGGGGGGTCAACACAGCTTACACATCAGCAGTTGAAACCAGAAGCATGGATGGGACAACCAAAATTGACACTGTAGAAACACTAACATTTAAAGGCTTAAGTGAAAGAACTAGCAAAGGAGACAAAAGAACAGCCAGAGATCTACCTTACTACCACTTTCAAAGAACAGCTCGCAGAATATTTTCAAACTCCTCCATGTTCCCATTTCCCAATCCTTCCCTTTCTGCTTTTATCTTTATGTTTGTATTTCCTAATCATTCTCAAGCTTGTTTTTAGTTTTGAAACTTCTAGACCTCAGTCTATTTTCACATTTTCTTCTCTAATAATAAAAGCTTGTAGTCTGTACATTTTCCCATAATCTGAGTCAGATACATTCTCAGTTTGTGGGTGATCACTGTAAAATGTAACTAATCTGTATTTATAGTTTTTGTACTCTTAAATCAAGATATTTAGCAAGTTGCCTTTTTAAAAAATTCCAATTCTCTAATGTCATTATTTTAGTTAGATTATTTTGGTTAGACTGTGAACTTAATCAAATTACATTTACTATTATAACGAATTTCCTATTATTTCCACCATCTTATACATGGGGCTTTGTGACATTTATGTTTTCTTGGCATTCGCTTTATTTTCCTTCTTTTGCTAAATGAACTACTGCAGCTGATCCTATCTTCTCCGATGTTGCAGTGTACATACAACTTGTTTTAAATCTTATTAATAATTGCCATTAAATTTTTAAAACAATTATTTAACCTTTCTACTCTATTTGTCAGAATAAGAAATAAGACAAAAATCTCATATAAGCTGTAACATTTCAAAATACTTTTGAAACTGTTCTCCCTTCTCCACCTCTTCTTGGTATTCATTAATATCATCTAAGAGTTTAAATAAAAGATTCCTTTTTTTCATTATTCAACCTTTTTAAATCTAAACTGCATTGAGATTTACATTAATTATAACACATCTTTGTTTCAACTACTTTCAGAACCCTGTCTATCTCCTTTTCCAAGTTTACTTAATAATTCCTCATTCTTGACTTCTTAATTTTGCTTCGTATCTCAGGTATTTGGATACCTACAGGAAGCTGTGCCAAGGACAAACACATGGCATTTGTGAAGCTCCTATTTAAAAAAAAAAAATCTTATGGCCATGCTTTTTTAAACTTTGCCCCAAGAAGATTTAATTGCAGGTTGAACATCTCTAATATACAAATATAAACTGTGGATTTCTTTGACACTTTGCTGACATGATGTTCAACTAGTTTCAGATTCTGTAGCATTTCAAATTTTACCTCTCCAGATTAGAAATAGTCAACAGATAGTCTATGCAGACGTTCCAAAATCCAAAAAACTCTGAAATCTGAAACACTTGTGGGTCCCAAGCATTTGGAATAAGGTATACTAACCTGTGCAAGAGTCTGCATTTACCAAGAACTTACTGAAGGCTATGTTCTATTGGGCTGAAGAGAAATAGTATAAATAACAAAGAGAAACAGTCATCAAAACAAAACTATGACAAGGATATAGTTAGCACTTTACAGCATAAAGCAACAGAAGTAGTTCAAAGAAATAAAAGTCAAAGAAAAGTGCACAAAAGATAAGGCCAAAGGAAACAAACCTTTGAAACTTTCCTTCTGGGCATTATGTGACCTATGGGAACTGGCCACCACTGTATCAATCACTTCTGTTATTTCTAAGAATTTAAATATCTAAAAATGGATGAGTTGGTGGGTGTGAATAGACTTACAGCTCCTTCTTGGTCTTTGAATCAGCATATGTGTCTCTTAAATTCCAAAGTTAGCTTTTGTTTTTTTTTTTTTTTTTTGCCTTTAATTTTCCCCTCATGATTTTACTGTGAAAATTTGCAAACACACAGAAAAGTAAAATTTTATAGTGAATACCCAAGTACTTACCACCTAGAGTCTACACTTAATATTTATGTTTATCACATTTCCACCTACCTGTCTATGTATCTATGTACCTACCTACCAACTCATCTATCTCCCTGCCCATCATTACTTTAACACTGAAACCATATCTTACGGTTCTTTTCTGTCCCTCTATGACAGAGTTTCTCAACCTTACACAAATGACACTGTGAGCTGGATAATTCTTTGTTGTGAGTGGCTATCCTGTGCATCTTAAGATGTTCCAGAGCATGCCTGACCTACACCCACTAGATGCACTCCTTCAGCCCCAGTTGTGATAATCAAAACTGTTTCAGACATTGACAAGTGCCCAATGGAGGGACAAACTTGCCCCTGGTGGAGAAAGACTGCCACAGAGTACCCATACAAGCTTTTGCAAAAGGTGGGCACTTCCTAAGTATTTGTGGACATACTACATTGGAATTTTATATAGAAATTATACACAGCACATTTGCAGATGACCATTAAGCAAAACCAGTGATACAGATTAGAAGCAGTAGGTAGATTATATGTCTGCTATGAACATTTTACAGCTTGACATATGGCAGACAACTCAGGAGTAAAATCATCTACATATGATCAGGTGTATCCATCACTTTAACAAAGGCCTGAAGTAACAAAAAGATGAAAATGTGCTACCTCATTTTTTTTTCTGTTTATGTATTACTCAAAGTCATATTAATATAATTTTAAAATTAAAACAGTCAAACCTACCTTCACTGCCCAAAAGTCACATGACAACAACAAGATAATTGTCACCATACAGGCAATAAAGCTGCGGCTGAGCAATTCACAGAGAAGATAGACTACAATGGCACTGACTCGAAAGAACAAATGGAAAAATGAAGCCACTGGATGTCTGAAAACCAAAACATAATAAAAAGAAATGCAATTACATTTCACTACAAGCACCAGCAAATGTAGATGAAAACATTTTGCCCATGACAAAACCGTGAAGAGTTTTGTCAAAATGAGAGATGACTTAAGGAGGAAGCAAACAGTCAAACCTCTCCTTTTCCTTAATTAGGTCCCGCAGGCACAGGAAATACGCTACGTAAACATGACTTTCACACCTCGCTAAATGTAAACTTTCACAAAACACACAATGAGAAACTTTACCAAGCTTGGATTATCACATTATACTAAAAGAATTCCCAAGCCCTCAGAAATCACTTCCTGTGTTATGACAAGTCCCCATCAGGAAGAGTTTATTATTGTTTTTCTTTCTTTCTTTCTTTGGCTTTTTGAAGCAGGGTCCCACTATGTAGCCTAGACTGGCCTCCAACTCTTGATCTTCCAGCCTCAGCCTTTGAGAGCTGTGCACCAGCATGCCTGACTTGGTTTTTATTTAACAGCTTTATTGAAATACGATTCGAACACCATATAACTCACCTATTTGAACGGTAAAATTTAATGGTTTTTAGTATATTCAGAGTTGTGCAACTATCCCACAATTTTAAAACTCTTCATTACTCCTAAAAGAAACTCTTGTATCCACTGGCAATCATTTCTCATTTGCCCCCAACCCCTTCAGTCCTAAACAATCAATAATTCTGTGTCTCTACAGATTTGCCTATCCTACACATCTCATATAAATAAGATCACACAATATTTTGTCTTTTGTGACTGATAACCTTTCATTTAGCATGTTACCAAAGTTCAGGTAGAATTTTATTTTATTGAATGAATTTCTCTAGAGAGAACTAATAGCACCTAACAACAACATGCAACAAATTTAGAACAGGAGTATGGATTGGTAATTTCATGTTATTTATACAAGATATAACTTAACTTTCCAAATAAAATGTACAGAAATTATATACAGAAATGATGAATTCTTGGAAAACAGTAACTAGCACAGAATTAAAAACACCAATGCTCAGATAATTGGTTTTGGTGATCTGAAAACAAATAATGAGCGGGCTGTGGTAGCACATGCCTGTAATCCCAGCACTTGGAAGGCATGATTATGAGTTTGAGGTCAGCCTCGGCTACAGAGTAAAAGACTTTGCCTAAAATAAAAATGGAAAAGGAAGGAGGAGGAGGAGGAGAAGAATAGTAGTAGTAGTAGTACTGGATAAAATTCTACAGTATATGCCAAGTATTCTCAAGAATACCTGAGGCTATCTTTGCTTCATACTAAATCAAATAAGCAACATACAATTCACAAGCGCACTGCAACTACTCTGCCTTGAATCCCGTTACAGTTTTGAGTATGAAATGTCCCCCTCAGGCTCATGTGTTGATACCTAGGTTGCTAGCTGGTGGCGCTATTTTGGGAGGTGCTGGAAGCTTCAGGAAGTGTGGCCATGCTGGAGGAAGTGGGTCACTGGGTGGGTGTCCCTGGGGCTATATCCTGCCCTGGCCCTTTCCCGCATCTCTCTGGTTCCTGGATGCCATGAGATGAGAAGTTTTCCTCCACTATACCCTTCTACCACAAGGCAATGCTCCACTACAGGCCCACAAATATAAAGCCAAGTGACCACGGACTGAAATCTCTAAAACACTAAGCCAAAAAAAAAAATTTTTTCCCTCCCTTTAAGTTGCTTAGTCGGGTATTTTCTCACAGCAATGAAAAGCCTAACGCAAATCCCATCAGCTGGCACCACCATCTGGACAAAACAGACTACACACTAACACAACTCGTGTAACTTATCCTCGTACCTGATTTTGGATTTTTTTGGTCTACCAGTTGTCTCCTCTTCTGCATCGAACAGTGAAACATCTTCAGTGTCGTCATTACCATCCTGGTAAGAAAATTAAATGTCCATGAAGCAAAATGAAATTCAGCGTGTACATTTACATGCCAGGCTGCGTACTCGTTAAAATGGAAGGGAAAATGATGACATGCTCACACCACCAAGAATTCACCATCCAGGAAAAAGGCACCTGCAGATCCTCCACCGCCCACTCGTCACTGGCAAATAACCCAAGTGGTAATTCAACAATCAGCTGTCTCCACCACAGCCCTGGAGCTGCCAGGCCCTCTGAAAACGCACTGGAGTGCAGAAGATGCCCCTGCAAACTGATGTCTATTCTCAGCTGCCTTCTCGCAAATTACAAAAAAAGCTTAAGCTATCGGGGATAAGGGCTGGGATTTAGCTCAAATTGTAGAGTGCCACTCTGCAGTCTCTGAGGTCCCGAGTTCAATTCCCAGCCCTGCAAAAATGGGAGAAGGATGTGGCAACCCACTCCCAAGGCAATCCTGAAATAATCTGCTATTGAAAACCCTATGAGGGTCGCTATGAGTCGGACACAACTCGACGGCACCTAACAACAACATCGGGGATAAACTTGGTGTTTTTGGCTACTTCACAAAACCACCCTACTGCATCCTTGTTTCCATGACCCACAATGCTTTCTTTTCTTATCCAAGGTTACACCAATTATCTGTGCTCCCAATCCTTTCCTGCCTCCTCAGAGGACTGTTCCACCACTTTTCCCTTTATGTATACTTTCTGGTATCTTCAAATCTTTCTATTGGATCTTTGTAATCAGCGAATAAATTTCTTCAAGGGCCACTTATTGCCCATCAAACAAACACGGAATCATCCTTTAAGTTTCAGCTCAAATACTGAACAGCTGAGAAGCTCCTGAAATCCCCATGATCCCACAGCACTTGGACCAATCTTCATTTCAATTATCTTGGGGTATCCCTATTGTAAGCCCACCCCTTCCTGTCTCCATCTAGACCCTACTGGAGGACAAGGCCTATCTTTGCATTGTATTAAGTAATAGTGTCTAACAGAGCACCCGACTAAGTGGTACAGTATTTGTTAAAGGTGTGAGAGAATAAGCTGGGGAGGCGATTATGTATAATACATTGCACACTGTGCCAGGAGAAATATAAGTGTAAATGAGAGCACAGAGCAGGAAGAAAATCATTCCTACAAGACAGCTCTGAAAGTTTCTGGAAGTTTATCAGCTGAGCCTTGTCAAACCGCATACACTTCCTGCTCACTCTAATCCCTCAACAAGGTATATTTCAAAAGCACACATGGGGGAATGCACAATGTATATATAGACAATGACCAAGTAGCCCATATAGTATGAGAAAGTTGGGCAAGATAGAAACTAAAGCTGGAAAGATAAAATGAATTCAGATTTACGTGGCCAGTAGTTCTCAATCTTGACTAGACTGGAATGCTTGATATCTGGGTACCACAGCTAAGGGTTCAAATGCAATTGCTCTGGGGTGCGGCCTAGGCATCTGGATGTCTTTACATTCCCCACTTGATCAAAACATGCAGCTAACATTGAGATCCACGGTAAAATGCTATGGAATAAAAAGCTGAGGCCTTCTGCTCTTGATCCCAGTGGTCTATTTCCATCGAGCAGGTATCAAGATCTTTTCCCATTAGACCTCTACTTAAATCTCACAGCATTCTAGAAATGTTCCTTATGATGACCCATCAAGATGTGGCCTCTGCCCACCTCTAACACTTTCCCCTCCACTGTGGTAGACTGAATAACATCTCCTCTCACTCCTGCCAAAGATGCAGCCATCCAGGTTTTTATCCTTAGAACCGGTGAATATGCTAGTTTATTTGGGGGGGGGGGGAGGTGCTGCAGATCTGATAGTAAGGATCTTAGCTGGGCATGGTGGCTCACACCTGTAATCCCATCATCTCAGGAGGCAGAGACAGGATTGTAGCTTTGAGGCCAGAGGCAGCCTACATAACTTAGCAAGACCCTGCCTAAACTTAAAAAATCCAAAAGGGATTGGGGGTGCAGCTCAGTGGCAGAGCACTTACAAAGCATGCATGAGGCCCTGGATTCAGCCCCCAGCACCAAAAAAAAAAAAAAAGTAAGGGTCTTGAGATGGGAAGATTATTGTCAATTATCCATAGGGGCTAATAACACACTCATGATGATGATTAAAAGGATACAGGAGGGTCATAGGAAGTGATGAGACAAGAAGAGGCCAGAGAGTGAAATGGGACTATGCTATCCTGATGGCTTTGAAGCCAAAAGAAGGGACGTATTTTCTATGTAACTTAAGAGATTAATACATTTAAATGATTATTAGCCTCTGGACACTATTATTATTGTAACATTGACTGTAATCCAGTATTTTGTTTTCCACATAATTAAAGGGACTATGGTTTGAATATTTATGTCCCTCCACAATTCATGTTGAAATGTAATATCTTTGTTAGACTTATCACTGACAAAATATGACATAAACAGCCTAAAGGAGGAAGGATTTATTTTGGCTCTTGGTTTCAGAGGTTTCAGTACAGTCTTTGGCTCCATTGATTCTGGAGCCCGTGGAGAGTCAGAACATCATGGTGACAGGAATATGTGGCAGAGACTACTTACCTCATGGCAAATACGAAAGGGTTTTTATTTTTTAAGATAGGAGAAATTAAAACATATTTATATGAGCTTTTCAAAAGGAAAAACCAAGAAGAAAAAACCTGACAATGTAAGAAAGAGAATTGCTGAAATAATGCTTTCCAGTGCAAGATGGAGTGTGACCTAAGAATGAAGCACAGATAATCTGATTATACTATAGGAATATATGAGAGATGGGCAAAGATGCAGGCAGGTAGGTAGGTGGTATGAAAATTCCTTTTTGATGGCTTCCATTTTTCAGTGAAACAAGCAGCAAGATTATCAGCTGAGAAAAGTCAAACTAAGAACGTTGAAGGTTTGAGAAGTTTTAGTATGCAAGTTGCCTATGAAGATAGGAGAGTGGGAGGATTATGGAAAGACAGAGATCATTGCCTGGCAGGACCAAGAGCTTGAGATTCACCGTACAGACTTAAATAGAGGAACAAATGGCACTGCTGTGTCTTTCTCCAGCCTCATTCAGCACTGGGTGCACATTCTGAGAGATGAACTTAAACCACCACTCGATTTCCACCACTCAAGGAAACTCACAGTGGAGTATCTTAGTTGTCCTATCCTCAGATACTTGCTATTTTATCACCCTGTCTTCTTGTTGTTATTGTTGTTAGGTGCCGTCGAGTCCTCTCTGACTCATAGCGACCCTCATAGAGTTTTCAATGGCTGATTGTTTCGGGATTGCCTTGGGAGTGGGTTGCCACGTCCTTCTCCCATTTTTGCGGTGCTGGGAATCGAACTCAGGACCTCAGAGACTGCAGAGCAGCGCTCTACCAACTGAGCTAAATCCCAGCCCACCCTGCCTTAGCTATCGTTATCTGAAAAATATCTTTAGTTATGTAACCTATCACGTCTCCCTGCCCATTCCCTTTGCAGCCCTTGTCTCCACGAACCCACTGCCCCAACCTGACAACGCAGGGCAACAAATCTGTACTGTTCACAGTCCTTTCCCTGGACCTAGAACAGTCTCTGAGCCATAGTAATCCCTCGGGAAATCGTTTGTGAAGTGAAAAAAGGAAGAAAAAGATAATCTAAGTTAAAGTTCACCATCAACAGTAAAGTTCTTTTTAAATGAAAAAAAAAAAAAACTTATTACTCTTAGTAATCTCTGGTCCAAAAATCTGTGGACTACAATTAACGCTAAAGGTACAAACGTGGTAACAGTAAGGGGATGCAGGGCTCGGGCAGTGTCCTTATCCACACAGGATCGCGGCGCGCCCCCAAGGGCCAGGCCAACGCGCAGGTCAGCTGCCCGCAGGCCGCCTCCCCTCCGCCCGGACACGGATGCGCTGAGGACAGAGGGGCCACCCCAACCTCGCGCCCAAAGCGTTTGTGCAGCCCCACACCGAGCCAGCCAGCGCACAGGGTTTGGCGACGACCGGCTTCCCCACGCTCCCGCTTCCGGTGCTCGGCCCCTCCCCCGTCACCCCTGCACCGGAGGCCGCCAGGGGCCCAGGCGCCCTCCCGGCACAAGTGTCCTCGGCCTCCCACCCCGCTCTTCCTCTAGCTCGAGCAGCGCGCGGGGGCACAGACACAGCAGCCGCGGGACCTCCAGCGTGGTCCCCGAAAGGAAGGGCCCGCACTCGCCACCACACTCTCTCAACCCCCGCTAACCCTCACCTGCGACAACATGGCGGCCCTGCGCCGGCCCCACTTCCGGGAATCACGTCAGCGCGGCAGCTGCTCGGTGACGTGTGCAACCTTTGCTCCGCCTTCACTACTGACAAGAACAGGCCGACGTACGATCCTGGGCCCCACTTCCGGGAGTCACGTCAGCGTGGCAACCGCTCGGTGGCGTCTGCAACCTATGCTCCGCCTACACTACTGTCGAGGAGGGGCCGGCGTAGAATCCCTGGCCCCACTTCCGGCCGCACTTCCGCTGCGAGTAGCCCGGCGGGAGGAGCAACTTCCGGGTCCTGCCGAGCTGTGGGACGGACCGTACGGGGGTCGGGCAGGGTCGTGGGCTGGGCGGCCTGGGGGCGGATGCAGCTTGTGGGGCGGGATGCAGGCTGGGGGCGGGTGCAGGTTGGAGGCGGGGCGGCCTGGGGGCGGGACGAGAATCTTGGACCCGGTAGGAGCGGGGTCTGAACCCAGTGGAAGCTAAAAGAATACGTAGGAAAGCATCCCGCCACTCCAGGGGTCCGATAAAGGGGACGCTTCGTGGGTACTTACGGGGGAAATGTTTTTCACTCCCTGTTGTTATTAAGTGGCGTCGAACATCGTTCCTGCCAAAGTTGATGCCCTGAGTACGAGTGGTGGGGCTTTATTCCATAATTTGAATATTTTACAACCATATGTATTCCTGTGGCTGGGGTTTATCTCAGGCTTGGGTTCGATCCCCAGGCTTGGGTTCGATCCCCAGCACCGGAAAAAAATGGGAGCAGGACCTGGCAGCCCATATCCGAAATAATCAGCCATCGAAAACTTTGTGAATAGCAGAGAAGCCCTGACGGTGCTGGGCAAGGCATAGTGTCAAGGAGTGTTTTGTTCTATTGTTCCTAGGGTCTCTCTGGGTCAGACCCAACTCAATGGCACCTAACAACGACAGCGTATTCTCGCAGTGTACAACCCTGCTTTTGCACTTTAAATTTCAAAAAAAAAAAAAAAAAAGTACTCTTGCGAAGAAGTAAAAAGTTAATAATTAGAACAAGGCAAGAAGCCAAGTGTGGCTCAAACCTGTAATCCCTGCGACTCAGGGAGACGACTCGGGAGCCCCGTAGACAGGTTCAAGGCCAGAGGCAGCCTGCCTAATTTAGCAGGGAGACCTTGTCTCAATTTAAAAAATAAAAAAGGGAGCTGCAAGTGCAGCTCAGTGGTAGACGGCTTGCAAAGTATGCGCGAGGCGCTGGGTTCAGCCCCCTAGTACTGCAAAAAATAAATAAGGCAAGAGCATTTTAGCTTAAGCAATGGAGGACACAGTGGAAGGGAAATAACCGGAAATGCCAGGAAACAATGAAGAATAGAGGCTGCCACCGTATTCCCTACCATTTGGACACCTGGATTTCAGCCCCTCCCCCTGTTATCAATTATATAATCAATCTCTATAATGCTAGCTTTACGAGGTATTTAGTAAATTAGTGGCATTATTTTATTAGTTTTAAGATCAGCTGGTAATGGTGTGATTTTACCTGGACCTAAAATTCAGGGCTTTAGAGTCATTTGAAATTATGATGACAGCAGTATTTTATTTGCTCAATCTAAATCAGACTGCTTTTGGAAGGTTTCTGGGTTAATCTGTATTCTCACATTTCCTTCAGTGAAGCAATCATTTTATTTGTTAAAACACATATTTTACATGGTTATTTCCCGACGTTATTTCAGACCCCCACGGGTCTCTCAGCCTATTGAGCTGTGGGGGCTTGCCTGTTGCCGTGATGCTGAAAGCTATGCCACAGGTATTTCAGGTACCAGCAGGGTCACCCATGGTTCACAGGTTTCAGCTGAGCTTCCAGACTGACTACGGAGAATGACCTGGCAGCCCACTCCCAAAACAACCATTGAAAACCCTATGAGTAACAGAGAAGCACTATCAAAAATAGTGCCAGAAAATGAGACCCCCCCCCCAGATTGATATGCATTCAAAAGATGAGTAGGGAAGAGTTGGCTCCTCAAAGAATAGTGGAACTTAAGGACGAGAATGGAATAAAGCCTCTGGGACCTCCATTTACTGACGTGGCATGACTCAAAATGAAAAGAAACACAGTGACTGCAACAATGGGCTCGAACATAAAAAAGATCATGGACGTGGCACAGTGTTGAGTAGTGTTTCATTCTGTTGTACACACGGTCACTGTGAGTCGGACCTGACTTGACGGCACTTAACGACAACAACAACAATTTCAGATATTAGTATCTGCTTAGTGAAGAACTGTACCCCCTGCACACACTTTTCCCAAAGGAGAGAAAGCTTGGCAAAACAACTGCATACTTGCACTTGAAAATGGATAGGTGACTTGTGCATCTACCCTGTCCAGGGCATGCTTTTGGTGGACCACCCAGTGTTGTCGGGGGTGTGTGTTTTTGTTGTTTTTACTTTTGTTATGCGTTCAATTTGAATTCACTACTATCCTTTAAAAAATTAGAGCATTTGACAGGAAAGTCTGAAATTCTGGCTCTTTTTCTTTTTAAACAAGATGTTGCTATGTAGCTCAGACTGGCCTCGAACTATGTAGCACAGGCTGGCCTCAAAGTCTCAATTCTCCTGCTGCTGTCTCCAGATTGCTGGGATTAAGGTACAGTCATGCACCATCACACATGGCTCTGGCTTTTCCCGAAGAAGCAAAAGATCTGGGATGCTGAGCACTACCAGGAACTAACCCTTTGTATGGGGCCTGAGTTTACCAACAAGTCTTAATCCCTGTGGGGGGCTGCCCTTCTCTAAATTACCTGCCTTGTCCCTGATACCATCCTCCAAGGGTTTAAGTAGAAACATCAATACGCTTGATATTATCAGCCTCTTTGTAAAGAGGATGAATATGCTTAATTCTCTTCCAAGGGAGTTAGTTCTGAAAAGGAAACTCAAAATGTTCTCAAATGCAATAGGCCAACCTTTTGAGGACCTCCCCTTCTGAGATTCTTACCCGAATTGAGTTTCCTTGGGCTTCCACGCAAAAATTCCCAGGAAACTCCAATGCATTATCCTGATATAATCCTGCTGCTAAACTTGCTGGGGGCAATGATAGCCCTAAAGAGGTAGTGATGAGTATTATCTAATTGCTAATGATCACCTCCTCATTCCCCATCAATGAACTTAGACCTCCCTAGGTCTTACTGAATAGCTTCCAGTGGGATGCAGATACCTATCCTCTCCCTGCCTCCTGTTTCCTTACTTTAGTAATATCAGTTCTTTGGCCTATAGGATGATAATTGGGAGCTTCCACATTCATTGCCAGGGGATTGTCAAAAAAGCAAAGAAAAAAGGAAAAGGCCAAACGTCAACACCCACTTCATTTTCTGTTTGTTGTAAGACATTGTAATTGTCCAAGGCTGGTTCAGATAAACACATTTTGTCCAAGTTCAGGGGCCGCTATTTTCCCTTGCTTCGTGAAATTATCAATAGGCAGACCTTTGATCTTCCGGATCCATGCAGCTCTGCTGGCTTTTTCTGGATTGACTGCTTTGGTGGACTCATTGGCCTGATACTCCTTCATCTTGGCCTCCCTGTACTCTTTCTCCTCCTTCACAGTCAACAGCATGAACTCGGTATGTATTCGAAGGGGATCCAGGGATGTGTGGAAACGAGGTCTTTCTTTCTTGAGAGACAGGGTGGCTGCGCCCACTTGGGGAGCTAGCATGCGGTTGGACTTCATGACCTGTGTGCTGGTCAGGGGACCCATACTGCGCACTGCGCCTTTAGTTGAACTGGTCAAGTGCTGTTCACCTCTTAAGCTGCCAGAGAACCTGGACCGGATGATTGTAGGCTCGGGTATGGTGGACTGGACTCCAGGACTGTGCAAAGATTTTTTCAAGTTGGGCTGCAGTTTCTGGATTTCAAGGGGAATATTGATTTGCTTCACATCTAAGGGAGGATTGTTGACTCTCAACCGGTCCACTGCATGTTCAATTGATTTTCCTTTGAAATTCAGGACCTTCCTTGGGTGTGTAATGGAAGGTCCCCAGGCGTCAATGACTTGAGTTTGGGGCCTGTGGGGATAGGCAAATGCCCCAGAATTATGGGCTTTTTGGAGGGCATTGACAGTCAGGAGGAAGCGATCAGGTGACATAGCGACTTTCCAGGACCTTTTCTTTGGGTGACTGATCAGTTCTGTAGGAGTTTTCACATCATCTACTTTTTCAAAAAGAAAACAAAAGTAAATCAGCATTTCCTGAAAAACATTAAGTACTTATGCATGAAAATTGAAGCCATTCTAACCAGTAGGCACCCTGAGACCAGGCTGCCATCATGAGGACAAACATCCCCAATGACATCAGAAGTCCTGATGTCGGAAATGACTTAGCAAAACAAGTTTTTAACAATTTGTGCTAGTACTTGTGTACTAGCCTCGAGTTGTCCATATTTTAGAGGCCACGCATGTGATTCCAATGCTCCAGATCTTTTTGAAAATTCCCTGTGGGAATGACCTTCACATCTCATTTATGATTCACACCATATAGGCCTTATAGATATAGGATAACATGCCTACATTTTCAACAATACTTGTATTACAAACTCTGATTCCCAGTTGATCTTATATATTTCCCCAAATCAAAACTCCTCTCAAAGAGTTCGTCACTCCTGGCTAATGTAAAACATCACAACATGACTCAAAATAGGTTCCTGAAGAGGAGTTCCCACAATGTGTTGAATGATAGCAGTTGGTCCAAAAGCCACTAACCAGAACAAGAGAACCCTTTCAGGATATTACTTCATGGTCAAGGCCTCCATGGTGTCTAAGAATAATTAAGTTAACAAAGATATTTTTGCAGGTAAGCAAATCTATGATGTTTCTCCCATTTCAGCTTATTAGTCCTTACAGTACCTCACAGAAACATTGAAAACATTATCCTCATTTTCAAAAGGAATAACCAAATCAAGAAAAGTGGAAGTCATTTGTCTAGTCTGACACCTAGCAAGTAAAATCTGAACCCCAAGCTACAGCATCAAACAATGTGTTATGCATATAATTTCCCCTGGTCAAATAGGTTTTATCCCAAGATGGACACATTAAGGTGGAATGAAACTCCAAATTATTCCCTGACTTTTACTTTGTTAATTAAACAATGCTTTATTAAAGCACATAAAACTGAGTGGATTAAGATGTTAAAATCTCCTCTCCTTCCAAACCCAGAAAACAGAATTTTTCTCTTTTTATAAAAAAAAGAATTGTGATAGGCTCATTGTTCATTAACTTGTCTTTTTTCCACATGATAATATACCTTGGTTCTCTTTCCAAGTTAATTACATATATAGATCCTCATCACATAATTTTTAGTTGCCATGTAATATCCCATAGTGTAAATTATTTTTATTAGCCATTTAGCCATTGCCCACCAATGGGCATTTAATTTGTTGATGATCAACCTTAAAGATATCATTTTTACTTATCATAAGCAAGTAAAAAGTGCTAGATGACACCCGGAGTTGGCATGTTCTTGGGTATATAAATTGATACAGCATTTTTTAAGGACAATCATGGTGATATCTTTCTATTTTTAAAATATAGTTTATATATATTCTCCATCCTTTGGCTCAGTAATTTTACTCCTAAGACTTTACCCTACAGGTAGACCTGTATAGGTACACAGACCTCAGAATATACAAGGATATCCATCACTAATGTAGCCTTCATAAAATTTAGTTATTTTGACATCTTGAAGCCAGACTGTGCAGGGAGTTGGTTTCAAAGAAACACTATTATACTAGCCAAAAATATTTGAAAGGCATTTGAAATTTTCACCAATGTCCTTCAAAAACAACAAAGGGACATCCCAGTCACGGTGCCCAGCAATGCTTCTTAGAATCCCCATCCTCCTTGCTCCCCCCACCCCATCTCTCTACCTCCCATGCACAGCATCTACCCTAGAATCTCTCTCCTCTCCTGAAATCCCCTGTGACCAGCCTCCTTTTCTCTCTTCTGCTGTGCCAGTCACACATTGATGACACAACAGTGCAAGAAGTGAGGTGGCTGAGTGAGCCCATGAGCTGCAGACTGGAAACTCGGAGCTGACCAAGATTTCTGCTCTCTGTGGTCTTTAGTAAGGGGACAAGAAACCAGTCACTGTCTGGAGAAGGCAGGCATTGCATCCGTTCTCAAATATAAGGAACGTTATTGGCTGCTGAAGAACAAAACTAAGTGAGCAAGACAGAGAGATCAGATCGGGCCACTACTTCAGAAGAAAGTATCACCATTCTTATCTTCTGCCTCAGATTTTGCTTTCAAATTCTCTTGCCCATCATCCATGCCACTTGCTTCCCTGTGAGTGGGACCAGCCGTCTTCATGCCGTCTTTTCGGGATGATTTTGGCTTTCCTTGGCTTTCAAGCATCTCTAAATTAAGATTGAGGGAGAAACTGTAGCCATTATATAATTCAGTTAGGTCTGAATAATGGGGGCATAGTAATAACAACTAATCAGTAATCATGGGGGCTCATAATTTGACTTTCACTCAAAATATCATGGTATTAAGTAGCACCCTACAATCTGAGGTCTAGATCACATCTTAACTCCCACACACTTTTCCTACTGATTATCAAGCTTTATGCACTATCCAAAATTCTAGGTCCCTCTAGTGTGATATGCTTGGAGGTAACCTATTGGTGTTCTGTATAAATCTGTGGATCCAATTTCTTATTATTTTTTCCCATGGACCCAACTTCATGCCATCTATGTTGTTGTTAAGTGCTGTCAAGTTGGTATCCGACTCATAGCAACCCTACGTACGACAGGCGAAACACTATTGTCAGTGCTTCTCTGCTGTTCATAGGGTTTTCAATGGCAGATTGATTTTTGGGAGTGGGTTACCAGGTCTATCTCCCAAGCCTACAGCACCTGGTGTTCCCAGGCGGTCTTCCATCCAAGTACTAACGAGGCCTGACCCTGCTTAGCTTCCGAGACCTGACGGGATCAGATGCCACAAGGCTATGGCTGCAGGCTCATGCCACCTATAGGGCAGGTAAAAAGGAAGGATTCTTGCTAGTGTAATCACATGTCATTTATCCTTTAGCCATCATAAATGGCAAAAGCCATGTCTACACCCACACCTGCATACACCTGCGAGCGTGCACACATACACACACACACACACACACATGCTTTTTAACTGTTATTTGTCAGGTGTGCACATTATCTCTCAAAGATCTAAAAATAAATTGGACATGGTGGTGCATGCCTGTAATTCCAGCACTTGGGAGGTGAAGGCAGGATTTTGAGGTCAGTCTGGGCTATACAGTGAGTTCAAGGCCAGCTTGAGCTACACAGTGTTACCCAGGCTGCCTCTGCCTTAAAACTTGCAGTCTTCCTGCCTCAGCCTTCCGAGTCCCTGGGATGACAGGCATACCCCACTGCGCCTGGCTGGTTCCTTGGTTTTGTTTATTTGCTTGTTTTTGTTTTAATGGAAAGTATTAAGATTACTGTTATCAACTGTACAAAGATTCTAAAAAGTTTGAAAACCTAGCTTGTGAAAATCCGGAGATTCCCTTTAGCTGACTGCAAATTGTATGGTGGGTTAATGAAAGTGGTTCCCATCTGCCTAAAGGGTGAGGCTCCATCAGATCAAGAAACCCTTGGCCAAAATATTCCACAAAGAAACCAGTCAGGGTACCCCCTCTCCGCCTCCACTGATTACCCCTGAAATCGCTGTGATTTTGCCCCTTTACCTGAAGGCAATTTGGCTGGCTTCACGTGAACATGGGACTTGTGAGCTTTATTTAGTGGGACCTCCTGAGTCACAATTTGTTTACTGGATCCAGACTCTCTCAGGCTCTGAACCTGAGTGCTAGACTTGGAAGGAGCGTCCCTGAGACTGCCCTCTTCCTTCTCCTCCTCTTTGTCCTTAGTCTTCTTTTGTTTACTTCTTTCCAGGGAGTACTTCCACTTTATATGCTCAAACTGGAAGGTGAGGACATTGCTCTCTGTGTTGACCACCATCCTGGAACCAAAACAAGATTCCCCATTAAAGGAGCAAGGAGGCCACAAAGATAGGCATTGCAGTTACTATTGTGTCCAATTCCCAGGCCAAAGGAGCAGAGCCCAGGCTTAAGTAGGATGTTGGAGGGCCGGGAGCAATGAAAGATGTCAGGCCATCTGGCAGGGGTAGCTAACTTTGTAGCTTTTTCTTTTAAAAAAACAAACATAAGCAGGGCATGTGTGTTCTGATTGCTGCTCAACTTAGAATACTCTTTCTATGAATTTCCATGCTTGGAGTGTCAAGTACTGAGCGTTCCCAAGCCAAAAGCTTATATACTGCGTACACCACACACAGATGTCTGGAAATTCACTCCTTTTATCTTTTCCTTCTTTTTGAGCTCAGCTTCCAAACCCACTGTGTCCACTGCTGTGAAGGGATGAAAACTCTGCTAGAGAGGCCTGCTCTCCTCTGCTGAGCCTCAACAACAAAGAACCACACTCCTTCACACGATCCCTCCACCATCTCTTGGACATATTCTGTTGTTGTTGTTGTTAGGTGCCGTCAAGTCGGTATCCGACTCATAGCGACCCTCATAGGGTTTTCAATGGCTGACTGGTTCCGGATTGCCTTGGGAGTGGATTGCCAGGGCCTTCTCCCATTTTTGTGGTGCTGGGAATCGAACTCGGGACCTCAGAGACTGCAGCGCAGTGCTCTACCAACTGAGCTAAATCCCAGCCCTGGACATATTTTAGATGGCTTATAAAGCATGGTGATGATTTCTCATGGTGGTGATTTCTATCTTCTCTAATCCTCACTTTATATCCTGGTAGACAAAGAGGTTTAGAACCTGCCCTTGCATCTCCCAGCCCTGCCTTCCACCTCCTACTGGCTTCTGTCATTTTATCATGTACACAAAACAACCTACTTTCTCCTTTCTGTGTCCAGATATCCTGTAAGTACAAACAGGAAATTGAAATACTGTGCATAGGTCTCTTTACGCTCTGAAGCTTATCATTTTAAGACCTTAAGCGTTTGAGTAAACTATCTAGCAAAGTGACTTATTTAGGCTGGAAACACTGGAATGAAATTTGGGGAATCAAATTCCATTAAGAATTCTCTTCAGATTTATTTTTACTCAAGTCCAAAGGAAATCATCTGAGCTGGGCATGGTGGTGCACACCTGTAATCCCAGTACTTCAGAGGTAGAAAAAGCAGGTTATTGAGTTCAAGGCTAGCCTAGGTTACCCAGAGACCGTGTCTCAAAAAAATAAATAAAATAAAAATGGTGTCAGGGAGAATCATCTCTCTTTGGATACTGTGAATTGATAAGGTCAGAGCGAGTTTTTTGTTTTTATTAATTGTTTTGTTTGGATGCTGGGGATGGAACCTAGGGCCTGACATATGCTGAGCAAGTGCTCTACCACTGAAGTACACTTCTCTTTACAGCATTACTTCTTCTTAACTGAGAAGTGTTACTTTATTGAGCCTTATTATCATCACACACACCCCACCCAGCCACACACACTTACCTTTCAGATAGTAAACAGTGTTAATAAACTTTCGATAAAAGGAAAGCAGTATGGTTCAGGGAGAGTAATGTCTCAAGTGAGCCCTGGAGTAGAATTTATAAGTTAATTCTACTTGATTATTCTTACATACTGTCACCTCGTACCTATTCATGTAGAAAAAGCACAGTACGATATACAATGAGTTCGGTCAGGGTACTGGTCTCTATAAAGTCACCTGCTCAGCCCGTTCAGCATTCCCTCACTGGACCACCTGCTACTGCCACACCCACCCCAACCCTCGCATAAGTCCTTACATCACAGACACTGATGGAGCTCAGGGCAGCTGAAAGCCCAATCAAAGAGCAAGTGGGGCTGCTTGTTAGCAGAACTGTAGCCCTTATGGGAGACCTGTAGTGCACCCACTGAATGGTTTCCCCAGACACCTGGAAGGAATGAAGATTTCACGTGAACTCCGATTGCTTCCGGCTTGCTGGGTTTTGTGCAAAGCCCAGTTTATCTCCCCTAAAACCAGAGTGTCATGGCAGCCTAAACTGGAAGGCCCTCTGCCTACTGTCTCCTCCTGCCAGTAAATCCAGTGCTAGAGACCGAGGGGGGGAAAAATCACCCAGACAGAATTGCCCATGGTTCTGACTGCCACGCCTTCCACCCACCTGTCACCTTGGTAAAAGAAGGACAGCACAGGAACACCTGTGACCCCGACTTTTAACACCTTCAGGCAGTTCCCGTTGAGGAAATTGTAAATGCGGATCTTGCCGTCCGCGCAGGCGCTGATGACCCGGAGGTAGAGAAGGGACGTGTGGAGCACCTCCCTGGAAGAGAACAGAACCGGCCGTCCCCATCTCCTCTAGAATGCTGGGGGCGGCTCGTGCTTTTGGATCATTTGTGTTTGGATGGGAGGCAGTGGCCATAGCTGTCCTTGAAGTGGTGTTTCCATCATTTCAGAATTCTGGGTATAAACCATTGACACTCACTTTCCCAGTCTGCAGTTACTTTGGAATTTGGCCACAGGGCCAGGAAGTGGCCAAACAAAAAGGCTGATGTCACAGTTTCCTGAGAGGAAAGGGGGCTCTGATATAGATGGTCATGTTTTCTTTTGTTTTTTCCTTACACTCTAATTCCTAACTATTCACATGTATAAAAATCATGCTGAGAATCATTTGTTGTTGTTGTTGTTGCTGTTGTTAGGTGCCATCGAGTCGGTATCCGACTCATAGTGACCCTCATGGGGTTTTCAATGGCTGACTGTTTTGGGATTGTCTTGGGAGTGGATTGCCAGGCCCTTCTCCCACTTTTGCGGTGCTGGGAATTGAACTCGGGACCTCAGAGACTGCAGCGCAGCGCTCTACCCACTGGGGTTTTTTGTTTGCTTTTGTTTTTGCAGGACTGAGGAGTTGAACCCAGAGTCTTGCACGTGCTAGGCAACTGCTCTACCTCTGAGCTGCACCCCAGCCCGTTTTTCATTTTTTGTTTTGATCAGAGTCTCACTAAGTTTCACAGACTGCCGCAGGCCTCAAAGCTGCCGTCTTCCTGCCTCAGTCTCCTGAGTTGCTGGAATTACAGACGTGTGCCATGGCACCTGGCTCACTTAATGTTTTGATTCCCTTTAAGATAGTATTATTATGAGTTGAGCATCATGGCACACACCTGTAATCCCAGCAACTTGGGAGGTGGAGGCTGGAGGATGGCAAATTTGAGGCCAGAGGCGGCCTGTGTAACTTAGCGAGACCCTGTCTCAAGATAGAAAATAAAAAGAGCCTTAGAATGCAGCTCAGTGGTAGAGCACTTGCTAGGTATGCAGGAGGCTCTGGGTCCAACCCCTAGTACTGCAAAAATAAATAAATAAATAAATAAATAAATAAATAATAAAGTAAACAAAATAAAATAGTATTATTGTGTAAGAAAGAAAAAATGGAAGGAAAATATTATATAAAACAAAAATCTTAAATTTGAACAGTCTCTTGTTGGTCTTAAATTAGTGACTTTCATTCTTTCAGTGAATGAACGTCCTTATGGAAAACTATACCCAGGAGTGAGATGTATGGATGTCATTTTGTGAGGACAAGTAGGAAAAGTGGCAGGAGGGAGCTGGAAGGCAGGAAAAGACTAAAGTAGATGCCTCCAACAAAATCCTCAAGCAGGACACCAGGTCCATGGTTTTTTCAATTTTGACAGGTATAATTCCTGTTAATGGCACTAAAAAGTTGAATTTGATGCCACCTATTGGGTAGAACCTATATGCAAAGCAAGTCCATTCAACTCTATCATCTCTACCCATCCAAGTCTGCTGTCATTTGCATATAGGTTGAGTGTGTCTCCCAGTGGCTCATGTGCTGGAACTTAGTCCCCAGGGTAGCCATATTGAGAGGTGGGGCTGAGCAGAAGGTGATTAGGTCATTGCAGGCACTGCTCTCACACAGGATTCATATAGTTCTCATGAATCCTTTGCAGTTAGTAACTGCAAGAGTGGGTTGTTACAAAGCAAAGACACCTCTTACAGTTGGCCCCTTCTGCATACAGCTAGTTCCCTTTCTGTTTCTCCACAATGTTATGTAAGAGGCTGAACAGATGGGGCTGCCTGATCTTGGACTTTCAGCTTCCAGAGTTGTAAGGTGCATAAATTTTTTCTTTTCAAATTAACCAGGTTCAGGTTTTTTGTTATAGTAACAGAAAATGCATTAAGACAAAGTCCATCCATGGCCTAGCCCACGTGCTGCCTTCTCAAAAAAAAAAAAAAAAAAAAAACTCTTCTCTCTGTGTACTATGCATGTACACAAACTTCAGATGTGCTGACAGGTTCTCTTGGGCACAACTCTTGGGCCACTGTGATATGAATGGCTCTGCTCCACCACACCCTTCCCACCACCATCCCTGCATTCACAGCAAAAGCATAGTACCTGACCAGTAGCCTTGGTCAGATCTCAGGGCCAAATGGGGACTTTTCAAGGCCCTAGCCACTAACAAGTTGGAAGAAGGACCTGGTAACCCACCCACCCACCCCCCCAAAAAAAAAACAATCAGCCACTGAAAACCCTATGAGTAGCAGAGAAGCACAGACATAGTACTTGGCATGGCATAATGTGGGGTAGTGTTTCATTCTGTTGTACATAGAGTCACTGTGAATCGGGCACACTGTCCAGCACCTAACAACAACCACTGACAAAAGAGAAATAGCAAAAATCTCACAAGGCAGTAGAATGCTCAACATATCCAAAAAACAAGTAGGCCAATGTGGCTTGAATCTCTCCTTATATGGTAGCTAGATAGATAGAACTAAGCTATAATTCAAGTATTTAAAAGTCCAACAAAATTCAATTTTTTTTCCCAAGATGTAAAGACAATAATGCTGTTGGTACCTCAAGAACATCTTAGTCCACCTGTGAGGCAATCCAGCACTGGTAGAGAGGCACCCTAGAATAGAAGGGCTTGCCTTTTTGACTTTGCTGAAGTGCAAGTGCAAGGCCCTGTGTTCAATCCCTAGCACAAAAAAAGAAAAGAAGAAGAAAAGAAAAACAACACAACACCACCAAGAGCAGCAGCATGGGCTTTGTGTGATGGTTAATCTTAATTGTCAACTTGATTGATTGGAGAAACACCTAAGAGACTAGTAAAGCACTCCCCTGGATGTGTCTGTGGTGGTGTTGCAGAAATGATTAGATCATGAGGGGTTTGACATGATAAATGGATTAAGTTCTTCATGGGTTCATAATGTGATGGCATTATTGGGAGGTGGTAGGAGGTGAGGCCTGATTAAAGGAAGGAGGTCACTGGAGGGGGGTGTCCTTGGGTGCTGTATCTTGCCTTCACCCCATCCTGTATTTATATGTGTGTGTGGAACTGGGAGATTGCGCCCAGAGCTTCACACATGCTAGTCAAATGCTCCACTTCTGAGTTGCAACCCTGCTCCTTTTTTCTATATTTTTTTTATATTTTAAGACAGGGTCTCACTAAGTTGTACAGGCTGCCTTTGGCCACAAACCTGAGTTCCTCCTCCTGAGCCTCCAGGGTAGCTGGGTTACAGGCGTGCACCACAACGCCTGGCCCCGCCTTCCCTTCCCCTGCTTCCTGGCCACTGTGATATGAATGGCTCTGCTCCACCACACCCTTCCCACCACCATGGATGACGCTCTGAAAGCACGAGTAAAAAATAATTCCTCCCTCTGAGTTGTTCTGTCAGGTATTTTGGTCACAGCTTTGCAAAAGTAACTAGTACACTTTGGAACTAGAAAACCTGATATCAAAACCCGACTCTACCAGTAACCGGCTGTATAGCACCAAGAAAGTAACCTAACCTCCCAGTCTTCTGTTTTCTATGAAAAGACATAGTAATTTCTGCCTCATGTGATTGCTGTCATGATTAAATCAACTAAGGTATTTTTAAAACTTAGCCTAGTACCTGACACAATACTTGTTATTATCATCTTGGGATAGCTCAATCTCCTTTTAGGTTTCATCTCTGCCCTAGAAATACATTGTTTCCTTCTTTGCTCTTTCTTTAGCAAAGATGCTACAGAGAGTGATGTTAGTGAAAGTGATGGAGTAAAGGACTACAAAATTCCACCCTTTTATAACAGCAACAAAAACTGACAAAAAAAAAAGAAAAGTTAGGATCAGCTTCTTTAGAATTCTGGAAAATTACCAGAAAATAACAGCAACCCAAGGGACAAGAAAAATGGTCTTTGTTCCAGTAAGAACATGATGCTTTGTAGCATGCTAGCTGTCCTTAGACTCATTTCCGCTTCCCTGCTCAGTAGTAGCTCTGAAAATAATAGCCATGTTCCTGGTACTACAGGGAGCAAAACGGACTTCATTCACAATCAGTTATTTTTCCTGTTTGGTGTTTTCTCAGAAGATTATCTCAAAAGGCTTATCTTTATTTTATCTGACTTAAGAAGAAACCATATAAGGGTCACTATGAGTCAGACATGACCTGACAACACTTAACAACAAGAATTCGCAAAAGTTGCTACCTGCAGGGGGTGTGTTGAAAATATTTACTGGCAAATGTTTTAGTCCCTGGTATCTGGGGCAATAGAAATACACTGGGGTAAACAACACACTAACCAAAAAGTTTTAGAAGAAATACTGGAGAATGAAATGTCCTTCAGGATCTTGAAAATCTCAGACATACTCTCAACACTCTACATGGCCACCCGCACGTCCAGCGTAGTGCACATGCATAGGAAAGACCTGAGAAAGCCTTAAGCTCTCACCTCTGGCTAGCCTTGATGTTTTATGCAAGGGCAGGAAGTGAGGGCAAAGGCAGGTCGAACTAGTAAATATGTTCAGATGAATGGAAATGAAAATATAATGTATCAAAACTTATGGATGCCTGTAACCCCAGTACTGGTGAGGCTGAGGAAGATTTTGAGCTTGAGGCCAGCCAGGGCTGCACAGAGAGACTCTATCTCAAAAACAAAAACAAACAAAAACCTTATGGAATACAGCTAGAGCAGTACTCTGGAAGAAATTTATAGCACTCGATACCTTCATTTCTCCAATCAATAACTTAACCTTTTACCTTAAGAGACTAAAAACAGACCAGTTTGAACCCAAATCAAGCAGAAAGCAAGAAATAATAAAGATTATGTTGTTGTTAGGTGCCCTCGAGTCGGTATCTGACTCATAGCGACCCTCATAGGGTTTTCAATGGCTGTTTCGGGATTGCCTTGGGAGTGGATTGCCAGGTCCTTCTTCCATTTCTGCGGTGCTGGGAATTGAACTTGGGACCTCAGAGACTGCAGAGCAGTGCTCTACCAACTGAGCTAAATCCCAGCCCAATAAAGATTATAGCAGAAATTAATAAAAAACTATTGAAAAACTATAGAAAATCAGTGAAACAAAAAAAAAATTATTCTTAGAGAAGATCGACAAACCTTTAGTGAGACAGTTGGCAAATATTTGCTTAAACTGGCAAAGAAAATAAGAAAGAAGGGCTGAGGGTGTAGCTCAGGGGTAGAGTACTTGCCTAGCATGCTCAAGGCCCTGGGTTCAATCCCCAGCACCAAATTAATTAACTAATTAATTAATTAATTGAATAAAAATAAAAAACAACAAAGACCCAAAATACTAATGTGAGGGAAGAAAATGGGAAACATTCCTATGGACTGATGGGAATGTTCTGTAATTAGATAATGATAATGGTTGTACAATGTTCTAACTATTGTTGTACACTGAAGCAGTGAATTTTGCTATTTAAATTCTATCGTAATTTAAAATTACCCAAAAAAATCTAATTACAATGTTAGCTTTGGGAAAGACAGTGAAGAATAAATGTTTGAAAAAAATTAACACTGAATACAAAAGCTTTTCCAAAGATCACCATTTCTGTCAACCCTACTCTACATCCTCACATTTCCTCCTCCATATCCATTCTCTCCCGTACTACATGCAAAATCATAATTTTAGTTGAAAAAATGTTGGCTCACAAAAGGAGACCCAGTGGGTGCCATGGCACATGCCTGTAATCTCATCAGCCCAGACGGCTGAGGCAGGAGGATCATGAGGCCACAGGCAGCCTATGCAACTTAACACCCTGTCTCAAAATGATATTTTTTTATTTCCTGCAGTATTGGGGAGCTAAACCAAGAGCCTTACCCATACTTTGCAAGCAGTCTACCACTGAGCTGCGCCCCAGCCATCCTTATTTATTTATTTATTTATTTATTTATTTATTTATTTATATCTTGAGACAGGGTCTCCCTAAGTTACACAGGCTGCCTCTGGGCTCGAATTTGCGATCCTCCTGCCTCTGCCTCCCAAGTCGCTGGAATTACAGGCATGTGCCACCATGCCTGGCTCAAAAGAAAAACCTTTTAAAAAGTGGGGTTAGGGGTGCAGCTCCGTGGGAGAGAACTTGTCTAGCATGCTCAAAGCCCTGGGTTCAACCTTTAAATAAAAAAGAAAAGAAAAGAAAAGAAAAGGATCCTCCTTTCTCCAGTTGTTTTTTCACCAAAGGACAGATAGTAACTCTGTCATATTCAGGTGATGAGTGCCAGTCCAATCATTAGAACTCTCCAGAAAAGCAAGCTGTCAAGTTGTTTGTTGCCAATCAATGAAATGTATCTAGTCAGTCCTTATATCTATACAACACTATCATAAAGGAGCAGGGGAACCTAAAGGAAAGGGGAACCTACAAATGGAAGAATTGGCCATGTCCTCCAGATGCCTGTGGGCCCTGATAAGCCAGGTATCAGGAGCCCATACGAATGTATGGCAATGGCCTCCAACAGGAGTGGCAGTGATCTGAGAAGGTCTCCTAGCAGACGCAGAATAGAAGGCTCATGGGTTGATGTGATGGCAACCAAGCTGCCAAGTTTGCTGAGAACAAAATATTTTCCGTTAACCATACATCGTGCTGAATCCTAGTAAGGAAATTTTTTTTTAAAGTTACAGTTTTCAGGTGACATCAGAAAGCTTGCCTCCCCCCTTGAGGTCAAGGCTTGATAGTCCAGATGACACGTAAAAGGCTGGCTGATGGTTACCGACGAGTTAGACAAACCTCTGGGTACAGGGACTTCCTGGCACCGTCTGTGAACAATGTAGTCATACACCACAGGCAAAGAACATACACAGTGTGATTTTTAAAAATATGGTGAGTGTTTAAATTTTTTAAAAATTATTACAGTAAAATACACATTGCCATTAATCTTCCTCAAAATATTCCCCCTGCCTTTAAACACACTTCGCCCATCATTCTTGCCACTCTCGGAAGCAGTTCTGCAAGTCCTCTTTCTTGACTGTCTTTGGTTTCGCCCTCCGTCGTGACAATGCCCTGTGTCACACATCACCTCTGGCATAGTAATTCCTGGCAAATAAAACCATTACAGTGCATCCTCAGGGACCGTATGCAGCAGCTCTGGACCTGTGCAACTTCTGGCTCTTCCCCAAAGTCAAAATGGCCAGGAATCAATTCAGGACACTGAAGCAGCCACGAGAGCATCACTAGAGATACTCACACAAGAGGGCCCCCAGGACTGCTTCAGAAAGTGGCGAGAACGATGGGGGAAATGTATTTGATGCCCGGGAGGGAATTTTGAGGAGGATTAATGGTAATGCATCTTTTACTTTAATACATTTCTTTAAATTTAAACATTCACCATATCTTTTGCTCACACTTCACACACACACGCGTGCACACACACATACACAAAACCTTATCTCCTTACAGATCCTACAAGACCAGTGTGCCTGCTTAGAAAGTTTCTATGAGAGTATGAGGAAATCTAGTGCCATAGCTTATTGAACAACTATCTTCTGATAGATTCCCCCAGGAAATCCACTTACTCTTTTAATCGATTAAGACAGCATTAAGTTTCATGGAACCTTTTATAATGTCCTCAGGGTAAGACGCATTATTCATGCAGTCTAAGAATGGCATAGTGCAGCCGAGAAAACCATGGCCATCCCAAATCATTTCTTGACCACAGTACCTTTTACAATCAAGCCCAGTGGCAACTTCAGAATACTTCTTAATTGGCTTTAAGCAGCCACCATGACTAAATTTGAACTAGAATTTGAAAGGGAATCTATTTGCTGTCCTGAGATAGAATCTAGCCCACAGACTAGTAAATTTAAGCTTTTAAAAAGTCCTTCTTAAACCAGCACAGTGTCATACACCTCTAATCCCAGCACTGGAGGCTGAGGCAGAAGGATCCTGACTTTGAGGCCAGAGGCAGCCTGCATAACTTAGCAAGACTTTGTTTCAAAAAAAAAAATTTAAATGGGATGGGGGTGCAGCCCAGGGGCAGAGCACTTACAAAGTATGTGCAAGGCCCTGGTTTCAACTCCCAAGTATCATAAATAAACAAATAAATAAATAGTCCTTTATTTTTAAACCTTTGGCATTCAGATCATTTTACCATTTTGAGAGCACAAGCTTCATAGCATACAGACCAATTTCAAGAATTTCAAGTTTAGAATTGGTATTATTTGGAATGGTTCTGCCAATATTCATATGTCTGATAAGTAACAGGAATTTATCACATGTCACACATATAAATGTCGGTAACATGTATGTAATCCCAACACTCAGAAGGCTGAGGCAGGAAGATCACGAGTTTGAGGCCAGGCCAAGCTACAAAGCAAGACCCTGTCTCAAAAAAATATATCTAAGCCGGGCACGGTGGCGCACACCTGTAATCCCAGAGGCTCGGGAGACGGAGGCAGGAGGATCGCAAGTTGGAGACCAGAGGCAGTCTACATAACTTAGCGAGACCCTGTCTCAAAAAGTCAAAAAAAAAAAAAAAAAGGGACTGGGGGTGCAGCTCAGTGGTCCAGCCCTTGCCGAGCATGCAAGCGCAAGGCTTGGGTTCAACCCCCAGTACCACAAAAAAATATATAAATATATATGTATATTATTTTTCAATAACTTCTCAAAATCTATATGTAGTATTATTATTTCTCCAGAGAAACAAGCAAGGGTAGGAAAGATAATGGCTACAAAATGGGGCAGGGGAGGACTGGGTACCAGGTGGAGGAGGAGGGAGCAGAGAGGACAAGGGATCACAGAGAGAGGGGACCGCTGCTGAAGACTAAGGAGGGGACCCCATGTTTGCCAGTCCCCACTTCCCCAGCACCTACTTTGGATGCTTGAAGGCCATCAGGCACCGCTCATACTTTCCCACCATGCTCCAGGCCATGACCAGGCCATCGACACCTCCGGAGAGCAGATGCCACTGGTCAAAATACAGGCACCTCACGGCTCCCTCGTGCCCGGTGAGAGTCTGGGAGAAAAGACACCACTGTTTTCAGACCCTCTGCAAGTCAGACTGTGACTCCTCCAAGGGCCAGAGCTACAGGGTGCTTTAGATGAATCCCAAAGCCACACTCCACCCGTCCGCGACTGCCATTCACCGGGCATGTCCCTGAGCTGACTGGACTTCTCCTTAAGAAGGAGGACCTGAGGCTGCCTCTCTGCAGAGCTCTGTCCCCAGCTCAGGAGGAATGTGGTCAGGGAGGGGTCTTGCTCCTGGTGGGCCTGTGGCTGGAGCAGGTGCCTGCCTCCTGGAGCCCCAGAGGCGGGCAGAAATCCCCCTCTGCTGCCAGGAAGGGCAAAGGCATGGTGTTCTATCTTGAGCTCCTCGCAGGGACCCAGAGGGCACAAGAGGCCCCGCAGCTGAGGTTGAACCACAGTGAGAAGACCGCTGGGAAGAAACCCACAAGCCAAGCCACCCACTTTTCACTGTGATCCCATGTTCATGGCACAAATGACATCTTACTACCACCCACCAGGGGTTCAAAATCCACTAAAAACCAGTTTTGTGAACATTGGCTATGGTTGGGGTATGTCCCACACAATTCACAAATTGACAACTTGATCCCTGAAGTCAGATGTTAATGGTGTTTGGAGGTGGGACCTTTGGGAGGTGAGTGCACCATGAAGCTCTGCCCTTATGAATGATTTAATCCATTTATGGATTAATGGATTAATGGGTTATCATCGGAGTGGTTTTGTTATTAAAAAAAAACAAAAACAAAAACAATGCTCCCTGACATACTTGCTCTGTCTCACCATGTGCTAGCCTCTGCCACAACCTGACCCAGCAGGAAGGCCCTCACCAGGTGGGAAGCAGATGCCAGCACCACGCCCTTGGACCTCTCAGCCTCCAGAACTGTGAGCCAAATAAACTTCTACTCTTTACAAATTACCCAGCCTCGGGTATTTTGCTGGAGCAACAGAAAATTCACTAAGACAACTTCCAAGCACTTCCAAAACAACCAATGTTCTCTCCTCATTAGACGATGAGGAGGAAAGAAATTATTTGTCCAAGCCCAGATGTCTTCTCCTTACTAAAAGAGTAAGATGCCTGCAGCTGTAGCCCTGTGGCATCGGATCCCATCAGATCTCGGAAGCTAAGCAGTGTCGAGCCTGGTTGATACTTGGATGGGAGACCGCTTGGGAGCACCAGGTGCTGTAGGCTTGGGAGACGGACCCAGCAACCCACTCCCAAAAATCAATCTGCCATTGAAAACCCTACGAACAGCAGAGAAGCACTGACAATAGTGTTTCCCCTGTTGTATGTAGGGTTGCTATGAGTTGGATACCGATTTGATGGCACCTAACAACAACAACAACAAAAGAGTAAGGGGTTGGGGAAACTTTGTTCATCCCCACACTCTATGCTAAGGTTAAGGTAGCACATTCTGGAAGAGAAGAAGGTCCTGTGCTGTTATTAAAAGGCTGTGAGGCCCACAGATGGTGCACACAGCCTTCCTCACCAACCCTACAACATTGTGGGTCATGATGTGGGGGGCAAAGCCCCTGGCTCTGCACCTACTCAGAATGTGCCCCTTGGGGACCTTTTTCCCTGGGCTGGGATTTAGCTCAGTTGGTAGAGCATTGCGCTGCATGCAGTCCCTGAGGTCCCGAGTTCAATTCCCAGCACCGCAAAAATGGGAGAAGGGCCTGGCAATCCACTCCCAAGGCAATCCTGAAATAGCCATTGAAAACCCTATGAGGGTCGCTATGAGTCGGATACCGACTCGATAGCACCTAACAACAACAACAACTTCAGTGCTGCCCTGGTGGGTGGCTGTGACTCAGTTGCTTAAGATGATCTGGGGAGCTACGTGGGCGGACAGACCATCCATCTCATCAGTCACCCCTGGAGCCCCTGTGCCCACCCCAGCCTGCCGCCCGCTCACCTTTACCAGCTGGGCCGTGGCAATGTACCACACCTTGACTATCCCTCGCTCACAGCTGCTCACGATGTAGGTGTCATTGATCCTGGTAGCCAAGATGGGGTCTCTGTGTTTAAACGTCTTCAGGCACTTCCCCGTGTTTATATCCCATTCTGACGGGGAGAGGGCGAGAGGGGAAGCCAAGGAGAGGGGATGAGGGGGATCTCCGTGGAATTCTGCTCCCACGATGAAAGCGAGGACTCGCTGAGCCCGCTGAGTCAAACCCCAGAGGACCCTCCCCTGGCCTGGCATCCCCGCAGGCTCACCAACTGCAGCATGGAACTCCCTGACCACAGGACCTTGGCAGAGCTGGCAGAGCAGAGGACCTGGCCCTGTGCCTGCACTGTGGCCTTGGGGTGCTAGGCAGCTCGTGGGCAAAAAGCCTGAAAAACACTGCCTACTGAGCAGCTGTCATGAGAATCATGGCTTACTCTGTCTGGGGTCATCGTCCCTCCCAGATTTATCTTCCTGACCCTCACCTAATATCACCAAAAGAGGAGAAAGTTGTCTGTCTTCATATTTCTCGGTATTTCTGCATCTGATTTGAATGTTGTGGGGTCATTGCCACAGCCAGGGGTGAGTTCCACAGAATGTGTTACAGCAACTGCCGTAGTGTGGTGCAGTGTCAGGTGGGGATGAGAGGGGATGGGTGGGTGGGGGATCACAGAAGGAAGAAGCTGAAAAGTGGGCTCCACAAACTCAAGGACGAACACTTCAAAACCAGCTTCATCAGCCACCAAAATACCTTCCTCCTCAGGCCAAAGGACAAGTAGCCTAAGACAAAGCAGTAACTGTAGCTGAGACTTGCAAAGGACTCACTGAGCAAGGAACAATTCAAAGCACTTGACATATATTCTTTCATCTTAATGGTGCAGGTACTATTATAATTCCCCACCATACAGATGAGCCTCCACATGTCTGTCAGCTTGTCGTGCTGTGGGGACTTGCATGTTGCTGTGATGCTGAAAGCTATGCCACCAGTATTTCAGATACCAGCAGGGCTACCTATGGTGGACAGGTTTCAGCTGGGCTTCCAGACTAAGGCAGCCCACTCCTGAAACAATTAGCCATTGAAAACACTATGAATAGCAAAGAAGTTCTTTCAAATATAGTACAAGAAAGTAACCCTCCCCCTCAGGCTGAAAGGCATTCAAGAAACAACTGGAGAAGAGTTGCCTCTTCAAAGTAAAGTTGACCTTAATGACGGGAATGGAGCTATGCCCTAGGACTTCCTTTTGCTGGTGTGGCGTGACTCACGATGAGAAGAAACACAGGGGCCGCCACAATGGGCTCAAACGTTAAAAAGATCATGTGCATGGCACAGTGCTGGGTAGGGCTTTGTTCTGCTGTACTTAGGGTCACTATGAGTCAGATCCAACTCAATAGCACCTAACAACAACCACAACATACAGATGAGGGAGCTGAAGCATAGAGTTCAATGACCTGCCCAAGTGTCACACAACGGGTGAGAAGCAGAGCTGGGATTTGACCCCAGGGAGGCTCGGGCTTCTGGTTCTGTTACCCATTTATGTGAGGTGAACCCTAACCATCTGAGTATTTTTTTAAATGTATATATCTGGGCCCATTTACAAAATTGTTGTTGTTGTTGTTAGGTGCTGTCGAGTCGGATCCGACTCATGGCAACCCTATGTACAGCAGATCGAAACACTTGCCGATTCTGTGCCAGGAACATGATCTCATTTATGTTTAAGCCCATTGTCGCAGACACTGTGTCAATCCATCTGGGGGAGGGTTTTCCTCTTTTGTGTTAACCATTTACAAAATTACCAATGGGAAAATTGGCAGGTGAAAGATTCATTATTAAAGTGCTCTGTCTTAAAGAATTTTAAAAGTAAGGCATTACCCTTTAGGTCTCTAGTGGTCTCTTTGTTCAGTCTATTTTGGTAGCCCAGGCAGGTGGGAAGAGCCCACGGGAGGCCGGCAGGCTGGTGACCAGGGCCAGCATCAGTATGAAGTAAGAGAGATTTCAATATTTTGTTCATTGTGGATTTTGTGCATTAATTTTTCCCTCATAAATATCGCCTCAAGATATGCATCTCTTTGTTTTCTTATCCCACCCCTCCAAATTTTACACCTGAGGAGAGGGCTCAACTCCTCTCTCCCCAGTCCTGACCCCACTGGAGGCACTCTGCGGAGTCGGAATGCGGCCTTCCTCACCAGCCCTATGAAAACGTCGGTCATGATGTGGGAGGTGGAGCCCCTGATCCCTATTCGGGATGCACCCCTGGGGACCTTGGGGAGCCAGGCTCTCCCAGCTGGTATGGAGGCCATGGTTGCTCTTCCATCTTCAAGCCCTCGCCTGCAGTTTTCACCTTTGCTGTCACGCTCAAGGCGATCGTGGTAATAACACATTCGGTCAGGTGGAAGAGAGCAGGGTCGAGAGCAAGATCTCTTCAGCAGGTCTGAGTGTTGGTAAATGTAATCCCACGATGCCATCACTTTCCCACATCTTCTTCCTCCCTCCCTCCATCTGTAACACGCTATGGGTTCCCACATCCCTGGCTTCTCTTTTCAATCTTTCCTCCTGATTTTCTGGAGAAATCTCATCCTTGCCTAGGGCTTCCACCTTTGTTATACAGTTGGCCCACCAGATCCACGGGTTCCATAGCTTCAGATTTTTTTTAAATAGTCTCACTATGCAGCCGAGGTGGGCCTCAAATTTGTGATCCTCCTGCCTCGGCCTCCTGAGTGCTGGAATTACGGGCGTGCACCATCGTACCCAGCTAGTATCCTCAGACTCAACCAATTACAGATCAAAAACATCTGAGAAAAAAATTATCTGTACTGAACATGGACAGACATTTTTCTTGTCATTGTTCTCTAAACAATATCGTATAAAAACTATTTATATAGCGTTTGCACTGTAGTCAATATAATAAGTATAGTCATCTCTAGGCTTAGAGATGATTTAAAGCATACGGGAGGATGTGTGGAAGTTATACTGTACCACTGTACGTAAGACACTTGAGTATCCTCGAATTGTGGGGCTCATGGGGCGTCCTGGAACCAATCCCTTGTGGATACAGAGGGACAATCATAATTGATAAATACCAAATCTAAATATTGATAACTACCGAATATCTAGCCTGCAGCCGTAGCCCTGTGGCATCGGATCCTGTCAGATCTCAGAAGCTAAGCAGAGTTGGGCCTGGTTAGTACTTGGATGGGAGACCACCTGGGAACACCAGGTGCTGTAGGCTTGGGAGATAGACATGGTAACCCACTCCCAAAAATCAACCTGCCATTGAAAACCCTATGAACAGCAGAGAAGCACTGACAATAGTGTTTTGCCTGTTGTACGTAGGGTTGCTATGAGTTGGATACCAACTCCACAGCACCTAACAACAACAACAACAACAAATATCTGGAGCTGTAGACCAATATATGTACACCATGTCTTTTTCCGCGAAATTCTCACCTGAGTGTCCTCAAACATCTCATCCTCATTACATTAGCTTTTCTATGGCTG
This sequence comes from Pedetes capensis, assembly GCA_007922755.1. Taxonomy (NCBI): domain Eukaryota; kingdom Metazoa; phylum Chordata; class Mammalia; order Rodentia; family Pedetidae; genus Pedetes; species Pedetes capensis. The sequence goes on from VMDO01006764.1 coordinate 85,487, forward strand.
CTAGAACAAACTCCTGCAAGCATAGCAGCTGAAAACAACACAAATGCATTATCTTAGAGAAGTTTAACATGATGTCACAAGGCTAAAATCAAGGCACTGGCAGGAATGCGTCCCTTTGTAGAGCCTCTGGAGGCAATCCATTTCCTTGCCCTTCTCTGTGGCCTTCTGGAGGCCACCCACATTCCTTGCCTCATAGCCCTTCCTCTACGTTCAAAGTGAGCAACATTGCCTATCTCTAACCAGTCTTCCATAGTCACAGCTCCCTGTGATCACAGCAAGAAAGTTTCTGTCCTTAAGGACCTATGTAAATACCTCAAGTTCACCCCAGTAATCCAGGATAATCTCCCTCCATTGGAGTCTTTAACTTAATCACATCTGCCAAGCTCTTTTTTCCATGCAAGGTGAATTAGTCCATTTTGCGTGACTATAACAAAATGCCTGAAGCAGTCCAACTCTATAAAGAAAAGAAGGCTATTCAGCTCACAAGTTTGGAGGCTCAAGGGCACGGTGCTAGAATTTGCTCAGCTCTGGTGGCTGTGTCATGGCACGGCAGGAGCACGTAGGTGTGGAAGAGAACACAGTCCCAAACCAGAGGCCAGAGAGTAACCGGGGTCCCACAGTCCCTTCTGAGAGCAGTGCATCCAACTGGCCTAAAGACTTCCCATCAAGCCCCACCTCTTAAGATTCTATTATCTCCCACATCACTACCCTGGGACCAAGTTTCCAACACATGAAGCTTTGGGGGGAAAAAGAATACAAACCATAGTTCAGGGTAACACAGTCAGAGTTCAAGGATTAGGATGGAAACACTTTCTCTTGGCCATTCTTCCACCTACCACACTCTACATGTCCTCCCCAGCCCCTTCTTCCTACTCCACTCTTCCCCTGTAATCCTTATTTCCATAAACCCAGTGGCCTGAGTTTTTGTTGTTGATTTTTTTTTTTAATGGCCTTACCACCCTCTCCTCTCTCTTTCCCAGTTTTTGTATCCAGTCAGTGACAGAATCCTGCCAATTTTCCCTCTGGAGGTCTCCTTTTGGCCAGGGCCATGAAAACCAAGTCACATCCATCTGAGTTTCTTCACGCTTGCTTGTTCCCAGATATTCTCCTTGTTTTGCTGCTGTTGTTCGCAGACATTCTGAAGATACCCTGGCAATTCTGTAGACTAACGAATGTCTTCACTTGTCCCCTCCCTCCACATAGTCCCTCCTCTCTAAGTCCTTCTTCCATTTGATCATGTCAGTTCCAAATTTAAAATGCACTGACAGTTTTCCACGTCCTATAAAATAAAGCTCAGTTTTGCAACAAGACGCCAAAGGCCCTTTAGAATCTGGCCCCAAACAAACTCACCAGCTTGATCTACAACAGCACACCCAATCGTCCAGCCACACCAAACGATGGGAAATAACCTGAATACTTTGTCCTTTGCATCCTAGGGTGTGTTTCCCTGGCCTCTTCCCTCTGCTTGGAATATTTTACATCAGTCACTTCTCTGCCTTCAAGATTACTAATCCTTCACGTCACACTCATATAACTCCCCGCCTGTGGAGCTTTCCCTAATTTACTCTTATTTCTATGGTCCCTTAGAACTCCACGTACGGTTGGGAGCACATGACTCAGAGCCAGGCAGCTTTGGGTTCAAATCCCGCGTCTACCACTTGGCAGCTTTCACTGGGGCCATGTTGTTTTTCTCTGTCAGATTTCAATTCCTCATCTGCTTTCACCTCATGTGGTTCTTGTGAGGACTGAATAAGGCGATACATATGGAGCACCTATTACAGTGCCTGTCACAAAATTGGTACCCAATCAATGGCAGCTTTTATCATTGACGGATTCACTATAGTCCTCATTGTATAGTCACATATCTGCTGCCACTAGAAGTCTATGAACTTTTGAAAATGTAAAGTCATACCCCAAAAATAATAACACTTATTTTTTTCTTGCCAGCACTTAGCACAGCGTTTAGCACATTGTAGATATTCGACACAAACTTCTTGAATGGATGGATTGACAAGATATATGAATGGATGGACAAATAAAAACATAAATGAATACCTATAGAAATGAGCAAAACACAAGCTGGGCATGGTGGTGCATGGCCGTAATCCAAGGACTTGGAGGCTGAGGCAGGAGGATCATGAGTTCAAGGCCAGCTGGGACTACATAGTGACAGCCTATCTAAAAAAAGAAAGAAGGAAGGAAGGAAGGAAGGATGGAAGGAAGGAAGGAAGGAAGGGAGAAAGAAAGAGGAGAGAGGAAGAGAGGGGAGGGAAGGAAAGGAAGGAGGGAGGGAAAGAAAAGAAAATAAAGAAAGAAGGAAAGGAAGGAAGGAAGGAGAGAGAGAGAAAGGAAAAAGAAAAAAAGAAACAAACAAACTAGCATTTTGATAACCCATTAATTTGGAGAAACTTCTTAGAAAATTTAAGGCAGTTCTTTCTCACCTTTTACCTGGCAATCTTTCGCTCCAGAAACGAGCATGCTCTTATATAAATCCATGCAAGTGATTGTTCCCTGGTGGCCATAGAAAATTCGTATGCAAGCCCCACTTTTTAGATCCCAGTATCTGCAGGAATCAGACGAACAACAACAAAAAAGTCTTTGAGATTTTCTGAGGACCCAAGGGATCACTCTGCATAGAGTTCCTTTAGACCAATAGGTCGTTGGAAGGCAGCAGAATTTCATGTTTAGCCTTAGAGTCAAGAGACCTGTATTTGATCCCCAGGTGCAGCACTATTAGTAACTATTTGGTATATTTTCAGGAAAGTTATTTAATTTCTGTGTAAGCTTCGCTTTCTCATTGATAAAATCGTGATGGCAGTAGGAGCAGCTTTATAGGTTTTTCTGTGAATGATAAAATGCACTAATACCGTGGTGCTATCCAGAGGTGATTTCCGTTACTAGAGAGCATTTGGAAATACCTAGAGACATTCTTGGTGGTCATAAGCAGAGGGGCAGAGGCCAGTCCAAGGATGTGCTGAGCATCCTACAATGCACAGGGCAACCTCCACAACGAAGAAATTTCCAGCTCCAAAGGCCAGTAGTGTGGCCTTGCACCAACGCATTAGACCAGGGGCAACTAACACACAGAAAACGCCTGACACATGTTAGCTAGTTCCAGGTGGAAGAGTCCCTGGAGTGACCAGCAAGCTTAGCATCCACAGTACTGATTCAATGGCAGACCCGACATTCAAAAAATAACTTACCACCATCGCTTAGTTCCAAAATAGTTTATGTTCATCTAGAACCTAGCTAAGCCAAGTGCCGTGGTGCCTGCCTTGAATCCCGGAGACTTGAGAGGCAGAGACAGGAGGAGCATGCGTTTGAGGCCAGAAGCAGCCTGCACAACTTAGCAAAGCCGTGTGATAAAAATAGGACTACAAGTCAACAGGGGGACATGGCCGGTTATTTAGCGGTGCTGTGGGAGGGAAACACTTCCCTTTATTTACAATTAAATAAGTCAAATGGAAACCTTACCTAGCAATACGTACAAAGTGGTACTGCACAAATGTCAGCAGAAGGCAAACTACAAAGTTTACAGAAGACAATGTTGGAAAATACATCTGTGACCCCAAAATGGGAAAAACCACAGATAAGAAGGGTAGAAAAGCCCTGATAAATCGATAAATTTTATTACACCAATAGGAAGAGGCCAACAAAGGATACTATTAATGAAGTTAACAGACAAAAGAATAGGAGATACTTGCAGTTTTTAAACTGACAAGAGACCTGTGTCTAGAAGGAAACACAAAGAGGTGCAGATGAGTAAGAAAATTAGCCCAGCGCAAATGGGAAAGTAGCCAAAAGGACATGACCAGGCAACTTAAACATAAGAAGTGACAAGACATAAACAAACTCGTCAGGAACCAGAGTAATGCACGTGGGCATGATTCTATACATATTCGTTTGGCAAAAATTTGAAATCTGGTTGATGCCCAGTGTTGGTAGTGAAGCAGGGGTACCAGAGCTGTGCCGGGAGGGTGTAGACCGGTCCAGTCATTGTGGACTTCAGTCTGGGACTTTTTAGTCAAATTAGATTCTGCCTAATCTCTTATCTAAGCAAGTCCATTGCTGGCTACATATCCCAAAAGAAAAACAAAAACTCACAATGTCTTTTAAGAGACATAAACAAAGATGTTCAATGCAGTCTTATTTAGAGATCCTCTAATGTCCATTACTAGGGAAGTAGGCAGAATGTGTACACAGACCTTGGAGTACTACAAGCAGCTGAAAACAACTGACAAGTTAATACCCATGCATGAATCCATGAAACATAGTGTGGGGTGAAAAAGCTAGAAGCCAAGAGAAGTTTAATACAAGACCACAGATGTGATCAATGCATGTACAGAACATATCAATATACATTTTGAAAGAGAACCTTGATACACATTTTGAAA
>VMDO01006765.1:0-97127 GCA_007922755.1 Pedetes capensis
TTCTTGAGTTCTTTATAAATTCTAGTAATTAGACCTTTGTCAGATGTATAAAATGCGAAGATTTTTTCCCATTCTGTGGCGGTTTCCTTGATTCTGTTAATTGTTTCTTTTGCTGTGCAGAAGCTTCTTAATTTGATGTGGTCCCATTTATCTATTCTTGTTGCAATTTCTTGAGCAATTGGGGTCTTATTAAGGAAATATTTTCCAATGCCTATATGATGGAGTGTATTGCCTATCTTGCCTTCTATGAGTTTTAAAGTTTCTGGTTTTATGTTGAGATCTTTTATCCATTTTGAGTTAACTCTTGTGTATATTGAGAGATGCGGATCCACTTTCATTTTTCTGCATGTGGATGACCATGTTTCCCAGCACCGTTTGTTGAAGAGCCTGTCCTTTTTCCAGTTTACTTGCTTTGCTCCTTTGTCAAAAATAAGGTGGTTATAGGTAGTTGTGTTGAGGTATATCTGGGTCTTCTATTCTGTTCCAGATGTCTTCGGGCCAATTTTTGTGCCAGTACCAAGCTGTTTTTGCAACCATTGCCTTGTAGTAAAGTTTAAAGTCAGGGATTGTGATTCCCCCTGCATTAGATTTGCAGCTTAAAAGTGTTTTGGCTATACGTGGTCTTTTGTGGTTCCATATGAATTTTTGGATCATTTTTCTATTTCTGTGAAGTCAGTCAGACTCACTGGCTTTTGATTTGCACTTTCCTGATGGGTAAAGATATTCAGCATTTTTCATATATTTATTGGCCATTTGTATTTCTTCTTTTGAGAATTGTCTATTCAGGTCATTTCTCCATTTTTAATTGCTTAACTTTCTTTGTATTGTTGAGCTGTTGAGTTCTTTATATATTATGCATATTAACCCACAGTCAGATGAATAGCTAGCAAGTATTTTTTCCTATTCTGTATGTTGGCTCTTTACTTTGTTTTCTTTGCTATAAAAGAAACTTTTTAGTTTGATGTAATCTCACTTGTAAATTTTTTTCTTTTGTTTCTTGGGCTTTTGGGGTCCTATCCAGAAATTATTGCCTGTACCAATATCTTGAAGTGTCCCTTATGTTTTTGTGTAGTAGTTTTAGGTCTTACACTAATCTGAGTTGATTTTTATACAGGATACGAGATAAGGATGAAGTTTCAATTTTTTGCACATGGATATCCAGGTTACCCAGCACCATTTATTGAGGAGGCTGACCTTTCTTAAACATATGCTTTGGCATCTTTGTCAAGAATCAGTTGGCTGTAGATGTATATGTTTATTTCTAGGTTTTCTATTCTGTTTCATTGGTCTGTGTGTCTGCTTTTATGCCAATATCATGTTGTTTTGGTTATTATAGTTTCATAATATGTCTTAAAATCAAGCACTGTGATGCCTCTAAGCTGTTCTTTTTGCAAGATTACTTTGGCTCTTCATTTACTGCCTCCACATGAATTTTAGGATTTTTTTTCTAGTTTTGTGAAGAAATCATTGATATTTTGATGGGTATTACACTGAATCTGTAGGTTTCTTTGGGGAGTATGAAAATTTTAAAAATGTTAATTCTTCCAATCCATGAATATGGGGGGGGGGTCTTTCCTTTTTGTGTGTCTTCTTCAATTTCTTTCATTGTGTCTTGTAATTTCCATCATAGAGGTCTTTCATGTCCTTAGTTAAGTTTATTGCTAGGGTCTTTTGTTTATTTGTTTTGGTTTTTGTTTGCTTGCTTTTTGTGGCAATTATGAATGAGATTTCTTCAATGATTCAGGAATGAGATCTCAGACAGTTGTTCCAGTCATGAAAATTTCTGTTGATAAGTATAATTTTAAAGTAGCCTATACAGTTCTATATTGGCTAGTCAAAGCACTTTTTTCCCTCTACTCTTTTGGCCAAATACACTCTTAGAGTTTCCAGAAACATTTATGTTTGTCACATCTTAATCATCTTTATAGCAGCTCATTCTATGAGGGTTTTGAGGGATTTAGAGGGTAGAAAGGGAGAATATTATATGAGTCCATTCTTCAGATAACTTCAGAAAACTTCCTTGAAAGTAGAATTATACCCAGTGGTATTTAATCAGATAATGTACAACTGTTATTTTTTTATCATCTTAAGAAAGGAGAAACAAGAAATACGTTCTAATTTAAAGGGTCCATGATTTCCTTAGATTTCATGAAATACCAAGTTACTATATAAAGCCGAATATATTTGGTTCTCTAAAAATTGAACTGTCTGGGAAGAGTCAACTTTAAACACCAGCTGTCAGTTATCCTGTCAAGAGTAACAGAAATACTGAAGTTTTCCTTCTGTCTTTTGTAGAAGGTAAAGAGAAAGAAGAAAAACACTTCTGGAGAACTGCTTGAATCATTATTGGGTGAAGAAAAGGAAATGAAATCTCCATTAAAGTCACTGGCTAAAATTTTGCTTTTAGCAAAGAAGTAGCTCAACTGGGGGGGAGGGCGGGGGGAGAGTGCTTAGAAAGCTAATTACCTGAAGAAATTGAGAAGTACCTAAAGGGGCTATACAGATGGACAGAGCAGAATGCAGGAAAATATTATTATTATTTGGATATCTAGGCACAATGTTAAGCACTTTATATCACAATTTCATTTGCTCTTTATAAAAAACCTGAGAGGTAGGTATTGGTAGCCTCATCTTACAAATAAAGATACTGAGATTTATATAGATGAAGTAAGTTGAATAAGGTGATCCAGAAACGATCCAATATTTTTAAAAGCCCAATATTTTAACTCCAATGTTATACTCTCTCTATGTTGCTTCTTCTAAAATTAAATGCTTTGCTGGATTTTCCCCATCAGGGTAACCTCTCTTATATAGGCACAAAAGTGAATCCGTTTTTAGATCTACTTCTTAGTCCTCATGTGAATTCAACTTCAGAAATCAAGTGAATCACTTCAAATCACCAAATGAGTTTCATTACATTGGATATTCTTGAACTGTAATCTGACCTAGGATCTAGTATCTAAAAACCAAATAAAAGCCTGCTCTTCATCACAAGGAAGACTTAAATGAATAAAAACAACTCAAAAGGTAATGGTTATACTACTTTAGAAAGTTCTTTTGCACTATCTACTCAAGATGAAAATATGTACATTCTAACTCAGCAAGTCCATTCATAGGTGTAAACTCAGAAGTATATACCTATTGTATGATGACATTCATCACATAAAATTTAAAATCAAGCAAGAGCAATCTTTTGTGTTAAAAGTCAGGATAGTGATCACTCTTCAGAGGCATAGTTACTGTAAAGTGGTAAGAAAGGGGAGTTTCTGAAATGCAGATGTTCTGCTTTTATTGACCTAAGTATTGATAGAGCTGGAGTTTAGCTCAGTTGGTAGAGTGCCGTGCCGTGCTCTCTGAGGACCCAGGTTTGATCCCCTGCACCACAAAAACAGGAAAAGGACATGGCAATCCACTCCTGAAGCAATTCCAAAACAATCAGCTATTGAAAAGCTTATGAGGGTCACTGAGTCAGATGCAACTTGATGGCACCTAACAACAATAACAAGTATTGATAACCACAGTATGTTTATTTTGTTAAAAAACATTAAGTTTTATGGTCATTTTGTATATTTATATTCTGTTATACTTCAATAAAAAGTTATTTTTTAAAAGTGCAATGGTTTATTCTTGATGGGTTAGCAGCACAATATCTATACCATAAATGTTTAGTCATTTTCTTATCTCTTTAAGTAGAGGCAGACAACAAAACAATTTTTAAAAAAATGATTTTCATTTCAATTATTGGCTAAAAGATAATCTACAGAGAACTGCATTCATTTTAACATAAGAAAATTTATTTTTGAACTCTAATCTCAAATATTATTGCCTTACATCTTCAACAAAACAAGAGAATTAACCCACACCAGTATACAGTCAGGAGCTATTCTTTTTGTTTGTTTGTTTGTTTGTTTGTTTTCACTGACACTGCCTTGTCAGCCCATAACATTATTCTTTTTGTTAAATTAACTTCATATTCTTAATGTCAAGATGAATGAGGACATCTTTGAAAGCACACAGTTTAGGAAAGCATGAAATGATATAACTTCTAAGAGTAAAGTTTCAAATTCAATGTCTTTCCTTTTCACTTTATAATATGATCTTTAAATACTTTGCAGATTATTTTTTTTTGTCAGAATGATGAACCTTGAGAAGTTAACATCTTTCCATCTGAGAATTTCTTAGCTTTTCATTTATAACTAAATATTAATTCACAACCTTCAAGATTTGAATTTTCTTAAAAAGAAAGAATATGACACAAACAGTTAACAGATGATCTACTTAAGACTGTTACCATTTCTTCTATTAGAATATTTTATCACATATGAAAGAATAGCTTTTGATATAAATATTTTATTAACTGCAAGAAAGGGGCAAAGAGGAAACACGGATAGGCAGGAAGTTAAAGTTTATTCAAAATTTCCTTTGCAAAATAATCCTTGACAAAGATGAGTTAGTGGAAAGAATGAATATTCTGAAGCACACTACAATATTGTTCCCAATAAAGTTTATTTTGAAAAGCTACTTTATTTTGTTACTTCCCTGGAAATCATGTTGTGATTACAACCTATCCTCTGTTTTGTAAAGCATGAAACTTCCTTGAACAGCTACAGAGTATAGGTTTAAGGAGAGGGAAGGTAACTTCTATGATGGTTTTATTAATATGAATGAACTTTGTGATCTTTTGCCCACTGCGATCACAGTTGACAAGTGATGGGAAGGCTTATAAATTTAGTTTGCTTTTCCGTACCATAAATGTTGGTAATTTTCTCAACAACTGATATTGGAAACTCAAGTATCTTCAAGATGAAATTTCCTAAGAAATTATGAACCCAGGTTGCAAAAGACTCCTAAACAGTGCCAGGTATACCACCATTCAGGAAGAGACAACTTTAGAGAGTCATCATTTCAGTGAAAAAATCGATAGCATGACTACTCTGCCAAAAGTGATAAAAAATCCAGTTTAGCTATGCTGACTAAACACATTAATTTCATTCCCCTTTTCATAATGAACAATGTAGAACTAATCTAGTATGAAATTAAATAATCTCCTTCAGAAAAAATATAAAACAACAAATATTTATAAACCCATACTATATATAATGCAAAGGCTGTTAAAATGTCTTATGCCCAATTTCCTATTTTCATGAAATACTAACCTTAACTCAGCATGAAGTAATCTCTATGAATACTTTTTAATCAAAACTAACTTTTAGTTTCAGCTTGTTTTAAGATCACAGAACTCAAAGATGTGAATTTGGCTTCTACATTTAAAGGCTACTGCACTAAAATAGAAGAGTCACAACCATTAAATACATCAATTGACATAATCAAGCAAAGTAGCGTTTTTAGTTCAAATTCCTAAATCTGATTTGTGTATATTATGATTATACCATATTAACTTTGAATAGCTTTTATCTTGTGATTCCCCATTTTTCCGTTAGGTTATACTCAGAATGGCATTTTACAAACCAATTTGTAAGTAAAATGAATAGAATAATTAATGTATTATCAACCAGTTTCTCTATTTGTTATATATTCAGGATTCCTGAACTTTTTTTGTGAGCCTAGCCAGTCAGCCATATCACCCTTATCAAAATAAGTTATAAATGATTCAAAATCTTACTTGCTTACAAAATGCCCTACAAACTTTGGGTACTGTGTAACTGCTAACAAGAACCTTTGAAGAGCAAAAGCCCAGTCATACTTGGATATAATACGGTTACTGAGAAAAAACACTGTTATGCTTTATTCAGCATCTACATTTTATCTTTTCAGAAACTATTTTTCCAGTCAAATTTCTAACATCTGGGATGATTAAAATGGATAGTCTATGCTTTTAAAAAAGAGAAATCTTTACCTTAAAAAGCATAGTGATGAAAAACTGTGTAGATCATGCTACGCTAATAGTTATATGTACTCATACTCAATTACTTCAAGCAGAGTGCAGCTATATATTTTGTACATTTTTATTTCCATTAAAAAAAATATACTTCCTATCCAGCAAGCTTCCTTCCCTGCTAAATGTCAAACATTTTGGTGGGCAATATAAGGTGTGTATTATTGTTGTGGTTAGGTGCTGTTGAGTTGGGTCCAGTTCATACAGACACTACATATAACAGATCAAAACACTACCTGACCCTGTGCCATGCACATAATCTTTTTTATGTTTAAGTCCACAGTTGCAGCCACTGTGTCAATCCATCTAGTGTATATATAATATTATTTATTTCTTTAAAAGAGTAAAGTAGGGATAGGGGTGCAGCTCATTAATGGAGTATATGCTTAGCATGCCTGCAGCCGTAGCCCTGTGGTATCCAATCCCGTCAGATCTCGGAAGCTAAGCAGGGTCAGGCCTAGTTAGTACCTGGATGGGAGACTGCCTGGGAACACCAGATGCTGCAGGTTTGGGAGAAGGACCCGGCAACCCCCTCCCAAAAATCAGTCTGCCATTGAAAACCCTATGAACAGCAGAGAAGCACTGACAATAGTGTTTCCCCTGTTGTACAGAGGGTTGCTATGAGTTGGATACTGACTCGATGCCACCTAACAACAACAACTACAATGCTTAGCATGAGTAAAGCGCTAGGTTCAATCCCCAGTAACACTGCCCCAAAAGGAAAAGAGTAAAGTAAATAAATATAGTGACTTAAGGAACAAAAAAATCAATAAAATAAACAACATAAACATGTAGGAATTTTGAAAACTAATTTCTGAAATATTCTACTATCTAAAAATATCATTGGGAAAGGGATATAGCCCACCAATAAAATGCTTGTCTGGCATGCACAAGGCCCTGGGTTTGATCCCCAGCATTGTAAATACATAATATAAAATACAAATATAATTACATGACCATAAAACTATCATTTTTCTCATCATGTAATGGGACCTTCAAACATGATATACACAGAGATATATTACAAGTTGAGTAGTTACTGAAAAAAGTCTCATTTATATTCACTATTGGAGTATAACTGCATGTTTGTTAAAAATGCTTGATTCTAAATTCATGTATTTAACTTTTAAAAACTCAGTTATATTGGTAATACATTATTACACAGATATAGGCTTATTATGAATTTATTTATACAAATTTAACCACATCATTTTTCTTTGTGGGAATTATATATGCCTTAATATTTTTATTCCTCATGAATAATAAAATTACAAAATAGCCTTTATTAAAAATTCTAACTTTTTGGTCAGTGAGTATGGCTTAATATCACATGAAAAAAGAAAATGAAGAACAGTAACCATGTTAAGTAGAAAATATTTTCTATTCTGTCTTAGGTAGGAAAGATGGGAGTCACTCTACCTCACAAAGCAGTAGGTCAATGATGTGGAACACCATGCAGAGTGGGAACTTGGCAGTAAAAAGAGTGAGGAACCACTGTGATGCATACATGTGAGCTTCCAGGTTCAGACCACAAAAATGGCTGTGCAGGTCCGGAAGCTGTTCCTAAAAGTCAAAGTGGAAATTTTAGAGGGAGAAGCAATGAAGAAGCTTTATTTCCTGCCACAAGTGTAATTTCTAATAAGCTTTCTGTGGTCACTCTAACCATATTCCAACACAGGCTGCATTTTACATAATTGCACAAAGGTGAGGACAGAAGATGGGGACTGAACAACTTGACAGACAACTGAAGAAAGCAAATATAGATTTATTATAAACAAACAACAAAGTTATCTTTTGCTCACTTGACTGTTCTTTTCCTTGGGAAATGCTTGCTCTGACACAATACCTGGGAATAATCAATATTTTGACTCCAATGTCAAGGCACAGCATCACCCTCTAGGATTCACTTCCTATGTAGCTAAGAAAGAAACATACCTTCTTTCTGAACACCATCTAATCTCAACACCATCTGAGGCCTATGATACCACTTCAGTATGTTTTTGAACACTTGGAAAACTCCAAAGCATCACCAAATGTTAAAAACCTATCTTCAATATATTGAAAATGGCAAAGTAAAATTGTCAAGTGTATAACACATGAAATTGAATAGCTTCTAAAAATGTCCTTTACTTTTTCCCCCAGTTAACAAGGAAATGCTTTTCAAAAGCTTAAAGGGCAGAGTACAAAGTATTACCACAGCTATTCTCATGACTGAAAGATAAATGCAAAGATATGTAAAAGTTAATGTTCATTTTTCATAAATGGACCATAAAAACCAAATAAACCATTTCTTGCACCAGCCCACTTCCCAACAGAGTGCTGATTTCCATACAACACTTTATGAGCACAACCCTTCCTACTGGTACTCCCATCAACATTCTAGTCTTCTGTGCTCTCACTAGAATCACCCACTCTGCTCTACATACAGCATGCTAGCCTGCTTCTCCAAGCTTTTCCAAATTCCTCCCCCAAACAAGGTCCAAAGGCTTCTGAACCACATGGGCAGGTATAGTCACAGCAATGACCCTACTTCTCAGTCCAATTTTCTCTGGCTTCACCTCTCTCTTTAGATACCTAATGGATTTCCTGATAGGTCACGCCAATGAACTTCTACAAACACCATCTACTACTATATTCCACTTACCTTCTTCCCCAACCATTTTATGGTTCTCTAATATGAAATCAATCCATTCATATATTTCCTTTATATTTCTCTTGGGTTCATAACACAATTTTTAGAGAAATCATAGAAATGCACTGAAAACACCCATTATAAATTTAAGATTTCCAAACTCAGGTGGAAGTTCAAAGCTACCCCCCAATTTTTATCTACTAGTCAATAATTTTGCACAGTTCACAATCTTTTTTATTATATAATTTTTTTATCTATTAAAGAATATTCTTCTCATGCATATGCACTTACAAAAACATGAAGCACATCAACAATATTATTTGCAATTAGGAAATTATATAGAAAAAATATAATTAGAACAAGGCACTAAATTATAGTATTTTAGGTGTTTTGTCTTCTCTTATTCATATCTTTTTGTCTTTTCCAAGTGTCTTATGAGGATTCAAATATGGTACTGATGCTAATTAGTATGGAGAAAGATCGTAGATACTTCAATTTTTATTTGGTAAGTATCTTCATTTCTTTCTCTACAAATAATACTTGGCAAACTTTTCACTAACTCATTATATCCTCACTTTCAAGTGTATCAAAGTTGAATACTTAAAGTGTGAAAATACTTAAAAAATAGTCAAATGGCTAAACAAATATACTATAATATTTGGATGAATGTAGAGAGTGTCAGAAACCAAATCTATTTACATTTTCAGTAGTATTCCATTCAAATTTTATAACCAATTATTGCTCATCAACTCTAGGCTTTTCCTTTTTTTTTTTTTTTTTTTTTTGGCGGTACTTGGGGTTGAACCCAGGGCCTCGCGCCTGCATGCTTTGCAAGTGCTGGACCACCGAGCTGCGCCCCCAGCCCATATATTTTTTTTTTTACCTTTTTGAGACAGGGTCTCCCTAAGTTACGCAGACTTGCCTCTGGTCTCGAACTTGTGATCCTCCTGCCTCCACCTCCCAAGCTGCTGGGATTACAGGTGTACGCCACCGCACCTGGCTATTTAGGCTTTTTCAATAATTCAATAAATCCCTATGCAATAAAAGTTACTAATTTTTATTTGGGGCTGGGGTTTATCTCAGTTGGTAGAATGCTGCTCTGCACTTTCTAGGGCCTTAGGTTCAATCCCCAGCACCACAAAATGGGAGAAGAACATGGCAGTCCACTCTCAAAGCAATCCCAAAACAATCGCCCATTGAAAACCCTATGAAGAATATATCCAAAGGGAGACAAGTCATCATACCACAGAGACACCTTCATCTCCATATTCAATGCAGCATTTTTCACAATAACAAGGATATGGAACCAACCAAGAAGCCCATCAACAAAAGAATTGATAAAAAAATTATGGTACATATACACAATGGAATACTATTCAGCAATAAAAAATATCATTTGCAGCAAAATGGATGAAACTGGAGAACATCATCTTAAGCAAATGAATACAAGCTCAAACCATATGTTTTCACTCTTATGTGGGAGCTGAATCTTACTTAAAGGAAGAAAAAATCCTAGGCATAAGGTGATATATAAGAAATGCACAATTAAGCTTAGCCAAGAAAGGACAATATAAAGAGTAGAAAGAAGAAGCAGGGAGGGAACTAGCAGAGGGAAGTGAAGATTGTGAAAGGTGGGATGGGGAGGAGAGTCAATGTAGACTGATAAAGTGGGAGAGGATAATCTCAGTGTAAACAACTTCATGAATACATGGGAAAAATAGAGGAATATAACCCATATATGCATTTGAGTTGTAGTACATATTAGCCATAAGGCTCCATAAACCTTGTGGGTTGCCAGAAGTGATATAATGGGTGCATAATGGAAAAAAACAATGCTGTATTACTCTGTACCACATCATCATTTACTAATAAAGGGAGATAAATTTTAAAAAAAAGAAAATCCAATGAATAGCAGAGAATCACTGACATAGTATGGGCATGGCACAGTGTTGGAGAGTGTGTCGTTCTGTAGTGCAATAGGGTCACAATGAGTTTGACCCCACTTGATGACACCTAACAACAACAACAACAACAACAACAACAATTTTTATTTACCTGCATTAGTCTCTCCAGCTGGTAAAATTTGCAATGAAGATCTTCAAAGTTGTTTTTGTAGAGATCTTGCAAACCATAGTCATACATGATTTTCACCAAAACACAGAATGCTTGTTCCTCTGGCATCTACAGGAAAATACACACATATAAAACATGAACAAGTGGCATTTGACCACAATGTCAGAAAGTTCCTTCAGGTTATTGTCCTCTGCATAAATGGCTGAAGGCTTACATTGAATTAAGTCCTTCAGAACCAGCATTCTGCAGGATAACATAGGTAAAATATATGTGCAAAGCCTCTAGCCTCTTTACTTGCTCAATAGGAGAGGATGAACTGTCTTCTTTTGTTAATTTTCATCATGTTGTCACCCATTCATTAGACTATCTATAAAAAATACAATCACATTAAAAATACAAATAATATCCTACCATGTACTAGTTCCTCATGCCTGCCCTCTCATATCTTTTGTATGCAAATTATGTTTCATAACTACTCTTAATAATTTCTACAATATCCTGCTAGCATTTATGCCAATAAAATAACTATATTTCTTATTTTGTTTTGTCCCTTTCCTACACAAAAGATAACATTCTACATACATTGTTGTATATCTTGCTTTTTTCCCCTTGACAATATAAGTTGGAATTATTTCCCTTTAAGTATATAAAGAGTTGCTTCTTTATATCTGAAAAACAGTTACACAGTATACCATTATGTGGACACACCAGAGTTCACTTAATCAATTTCCTACTAATGGATAGTTGGCATATTCCTAAGTTTTTATTGTTATTGTCAGTAGCTGTAATAAATAACTGTTACATGCATCATTTTTTTACACATCCAGGAATGAGATGGAATAAGGCACATTCCCAAAAGATAGACTGGTAATTCAAAGTATAAATGCAATTTTAATTTTAATAGCATAATAATGTCCTTCCAGAGACTTCTTGATATTGGTATTTTCTTTCTATAAAAAAGTTTTTAGATAAGGATCTTATGAACTTCCATTATAAAGACTTAAATGACTAATAAAATACATTAACTCTTCCAGAGATATTTTTATTTGAATAGAGAATAAACTCTGAAGTCAAAATAACAAATCTCTAAATTGTGGGATTGTAAATTTGAAAGAATACAGAAAGAGATATTCAATTTTCTAGAAATACACCAAGCAGACCTAAAAAGCTATTGTACCTACTCAATGTCCTGATTAACTATTATGCAAACATCTATTTTAAAAGTCACCCTGAAAAATCTGAATTTGGCTGATTATTGTATTTTCTACCTTTGTTAGATTAGGTTCATGCCCAAATAGAACCAAATAGAACCAAATAGAGTTCCATTTACCCACTTAGAAATATAATTGTTTACTTAAGTTCCTATTTTCTAATTTGTAAATCATGAAATGCCTAAATTTTCTAAATATTTGCTTATTTCTTTTCTCCTCTTTTCTTTTCTCTTCTTCATCTCCCTCTCCTTCCTCTTCTTATTCTTCCCCTTTTTCTCCTTTCCCCTTTCTTTCCTTGCAGTGCTGGGAGTTGAATACAGGGCCTTACACATGCTAAGTGTTCTACCACTGATTTGCACCTCTTGAGACAGGCTGCCTCTGGCCTAGAATTTACAGTCCTCCCAACTCCACCTTCTGAATCACTGAGATTATACGCTTGTGCCACAGCATTTGATTATTTTTTTTAATTAATGAGTTATTTAATGCCTTTACAAAATGTTTGTCCTCTGACCTTAACTGTATAAGTCTGTAGGCATTTTTCGCCTTCTACTTAGTTACTTAGAATATAAGCACACTGTCTCTTTCACTCCTTCAGCACTTCTGTCATCCATGGCTCTAGTGATGCTGATTTGCACCTACATGGCTATAATACCTCTTCTACCACCAAATTTTAAGTCTCATCTTCTCTCAGCTCTTTTCAAGTGGCTGTTCAAAAAATTGCATCTAAGATAACTGTTGCCCGACCTAGAGAAACTACTTTTCTCAGCCTAACCGCATGGCAATTAGTTGAATGTTTGAGCATCTGGTATCTTATAAAGGGATAATAAGACTTTACTTCCCTTTAATGTGGTAACACCACCAAAGCAAATAAATGGTTTAAATGCCTGTGGGCTTCCTTTATACAGTCACTGCAGATTATAAGGTGATGACAAAGGCACACAAATTTCTGCTTATTTTTAGATATGAAGCTTAAACAGCGTCTCTCTCTACCCTCTGCCTCTCTTCCTCACACACAGAAAACAAGATGTTTAAATACTGTTTTTCAAAAACAAAACCATCTGGAAGTTTGAACTTGATCCCTACAAAAATAAAAACTTGTTAATATTAACTGATAATCACATCCCATAATCTCTATTCTTTAAAAAATACATCTACAAAGCTGGGGATGGTCTTGCACACCTGTAATCCCAGTGACTCAGCAGGCTAAGGCAGAGGGATTGCAAGTTCCAGGCCAGAGGCAACCTGTGAAATTTAGAGAGACTTTACCTTAAAATAAAAAGTAAAAAATGGTCTAGGGGTGCAGCTCAATGGTAGAGCACTTGCTTACCATGTGGGAGGCCCTGGGTTCAACCCCCAGTATTACCAAAAATGAAACAAAACAAAACAAACAAAAATCTACATTTGTGGGAGAGGAGTAATTTCTGGAATTAGTATCCTTTATGTCTAACATCAGCAATGCAGCTAAGTTTTTCATTTTTAGTTAATGTCCCATATGAAAGTAGTTGATGAAACCTATAAAATAGCTGTCCCCCTAAATCAGTTCTCTCTGTGAAGACTAGATAAAGTAAACTGATACAGAATCTCAAATATTGTTTCATCATAAAGCAGATTAAAATAAACCCCTGTGAACTTGAAAAAAAAAGACTGATAACAAAATGAGCAATTAATGGGAAATACGTACAGTCCTTTGGAAAACAGAAATACAACTTTCTCTTTCTAGTTTAAAGAGTAATGGGATGTATTTAAGCATGACTATTTCAGCTTCCTGTGGTATTTCACCTTCTTCAGTTAATGTATTTATCATCAGTATTAGTAGTCAGGGTAAGCATACAAAATACAGCAAAAATGTCGAAGATTTTAAAAATGAAAGCATTTAAAAATGAATAATATGTCTAAACAGCAAATATTGATTGACATTTACACTGCCAAGAAAAAAGGAAATTTGCATATTGAGTTGTAACAGTATTTTGTTTTTGAAATTATAACAATGTGTGTTTAAAGAAGATCTATCTCAGAGCAGTGGCATTATTAAAGTAAATCTGTGATAATATGCAACATAAGATGTATGAAATGAGAACATGTTTTGGAAATATTAAACAATAATATTCACTTCCAAGTGATTACTAATGACTTTAACAATGGCTGGAAATTTTACTGACAATAGAAATTACTGGCTTTCTCAACTCAAATAAACAGAATACCATACTAACAATTCCAATAACCAGTTAGACAATAAGGGCCCTGCTGTGGCATTACCCATGTTTGGCTGCTACCCACAACTCAGAATACTAGAAAATAAGTGGACTCATGTTAGAAGTGATGTGCACTGGAGATGCAGCAGCACTTTGTTATATATTATTTTTCTCATATAGATGAAATAGATGGAGCTGGGATTTAGCTCAGTTGGTAGAGTGCCACTCTGCAGTCTCTGAGGTCCTGGGTTCAATTCCTAGCACCACAAAAATGGGAGAAGGATATGGTAATCCACTGCCAAGGCAATCACAAACAATCAGACATTGAAAACCCTATAAGGGTCTCTATGAGTTGGACATGATGGCACCCAACAACAACAACAAGATGAAACAGAAAATGCAGACAGTCTCAGGAGCAGAAATGACAATAAAAAGTTGTAAAATAATTATGAAGTGATGAATTTCAAGTATTTGTTACCTTTCGTGTCCACAGCCATACTACCCTGGCATCCGATCTTGTCAGATCTGACAAGATAAGCAGGGTCAGGCATGGTTAATCCTTGGATTGGAGACCACCTGGGAATACAAGGTGCTGTAGGCTTGGGAGAAGGACCCAGCAGTTCCCTCCCCCAAAATAATCAGCCATTGCAAACACTATGAATAGCAGAGAAGCACTGACATTAAGGCTGGGCATGGCACAGTGTGGGGTAGTGTTTCATCTGTTGTCCACAGGGTTGCTATGAGTCAGATAGCACTCAATAGCCCATAACAACAACATTACTTCTTGTTTTTAATATATTATTTAATTTTAATATGGTATTCAATCAGGTTATACTGGGTTTTTTTGTTTTATTGTCATTTTAATTTTTTAATTTATAGATATTGGTCGGGTACAGAGGAGTAAGAGTTTTGCTATATACATTATGCAACCATTACTTCATTTTTGTTTGTACATTCATCAACTTATATGTTTTACAGAAGCATACTTCCCATGTATTGATATAGTTTCATAATATATTTTGAGATTATCCTGTCCCCATTTCCCCCTATACTTTATTTCTGTTCCCATTTTTCCCTTCCCCAACCTCTGCTCCCACCCACTGATCTCCTCTACCCTACTTTCAACTTTGCTTATATTTTCCCTTCTTGTTGTTGTTAGGTGCCGTTGAGTCGGTATCCAACTCATAGCAATCCTCATAGGGTTTTCAATGGCTGACTGTTTTCGGGATTGCCTTGGGAGTGGATTGCCAGGCCCTTCTCCCATTTTTGCAGTGCTGGGAATTGAACTCTGGACCTCAGAGGCAGCACTCTACCAACTGAACTAAATCCCAGCCCCTAGATATACATAAGAATGTTCATTTTATATATCTATATAACTATAGTTTTTATTTATTTATTTTTCTTGCTTTAAGTTAGATTTAGCTCCCACATATGAGTGAGAATATATGGTATTTCTCCTTCGGGGTCTGGGTTAGATGGTTTAAGATGATATTCTCCAGTTCTATCCATTTTTCTGCAAATGACATTTCATTCTTTATTGCTGAGGAATATTCCATTATGCATATAAATCACAGTTTTTCAATCCAGTCTTCTATCGACAGACATCTAGGTTGGTTCCACACCCTCATCGTGATTGTGATGGTGCACAAAATAATGAAGTGCAGGTGTCCATGTGGTATGATGACTTGTCTCCCTTTGGGTATATTCTCAGGAGTGGTATAGCTGGGTCATATGACATTCTAATCTTAGTTTTCAAATGTACCTCCATGTTGATTTCCAAAGTGGCTGAACTAATTTACAGTTCCACCAGCAGTGTAAAAGTGTTCCTTTTGCTCCACATCCTCACCAGTATTTGTTATTATTTATTTTGTTAATTTTGGCCATTTTTACTGGAGTGAGATGGAATCTTGTGTTGTTTTGATTTGCATTTCCCTAATGGCTAGGGACACTGAGCATTTTTTCCTGTTTCTTGGCCATTCGTTCATCTTCATTTGAGAACTGTCTGTTCAGTTCCATTGCTCATTTATTTATTGGGTTATTTGTTATCTCAGCATTTTGATTTCTTAAGTTCTTTGTATACTCTAGAAATTAGTCCTCTGTCAGATGTGTAGGATGCAAAGATTTCTTCCCATTCTGTGTGCTCTCCATTTTCTCTGTTAATTATTTCCTTTGCTGTACAGAAGCTTTTTAGCTTCATGTAATTTATTGATTCTTGGTGCAAGTTTCTTGGGCAACTGGATTCTTGTTGAGAAAACATTTGCCTACACCTATGTGTTGGAGTATATTCCCTATCTTTTCTTCTCATAGCTTCAAGGTTGCCAGTTTAATGTTGGGGTCTCTGATCCATTTCGAGTTGACTCTCATACAGATTGAGAGATATGGTCTATTTGCAGTCTTCTGTACATGAGCATCTTTAGCCCCTATGTCAAAAATCAGGTGGCTATAGTTGAATGAGTGTATCTCTGAGTCTTCTGTTCTGTCCCACTGATCATTCAAGCCTATTTTTGTGTCACTATCAAGATGTTTTTGCTACTCTCACCCCACAGTATAGTTTGAAGTCAGGTATTATGATCCCTCCTGTGGTGTTTTTGCTGCTAAGGATTCTCTCGGTTATACATGGTCTTTTGTGCTTTCACACGAATTTTAAGATTTTTTCTATTTATGGAAAGTCTGTCAGAATTTTGATGGAGATTGAATTAAAACAGTGAATAGCTTCTTATAAAATAGCTGTTTTCACTATATTAATTATCCCAATTCATGAGCAAGGGAGATCCTTCAATCTTCTAGTACCTTCTGCCATTTCTTTCTTTAATGTTTCGAAGTTTTCCTTGTAGAGTTGTTTAGGGTCTTAGGTTAGGTTGACTCCTAAATATTTGATTTTTTGGTGTGTTATTGTGAATGGGATTATTGTCTTGATATCTTCCTCTTCCTGATCACTATTTGTATAAAGGAAAGCTACTTTGCTGAAAGAGCTCATTAGCTCTAAGAGTTTCCTAGTGGAATTTTTGGGGTCATCTGCAAATAAAGATAATTGGACCTCTTCTTTCCCTATCTGTCTTCCTTTAATTCCTTTCTCTTGCATGATTACTCTGGCTAGGACTTCAATCACAATATTGAATAAGAGAAGACAGAGTAGACATCCTTGTCTTGTTCCTGATCTTGGAGTGAATGATTTTAGCTTTTCCCCATTTAATATGATGTTGGCTATGGGTTTGCCACAGATGACCTTTATGATGAGGTAAGTTCCTTCTATGCCCAGTTTCTCCAGTACTTTAAACATGAAAAGTTGCTATACTTTGTGAAAGGCCTTCTCAGCATCAATTGAGGTTATCATGTGGTTTCTGTCTGCAAGTCTCTTGATATGGTGAATTGCATTAATTTTCATATGTTAAAATATCCTTGCCTCTATGTAATGAAGTCCACATGATTGTGGTATATTTTTTATGTGCTGCTGAATTTAGGTTGTCAGAATTTTGTAGAAGGTATCTGCATCAATGTTCATCAGGGAAGTTGGTATGTAGTTCTCTTTCTTTGAAGAGCCGTTGTCAGCTTTTGGTATCAGAGTAAAATTGGCTTCATAGAATGAATTTATAAGTGTCCCTTCTTTTTCTATTTTATGAACTGACTTGAGGAGAATAGGTATTAATTCTTTGAATGTTCCATAGAATTCAGCCATGAATCCATCAGGTCCTAGACATTTCTTTGTTGGACCATTTTTTATTACTGTCACTAATTTGGTGACTGTAATGGGTCTGTTTTATTTGTTTGTGTTCTCTGGGCTTAATTTTGGTAATTCATATATGTTGTCGGGAGAAGGACCCAGTAACCCACTCCCCAAAATCAATCAACCATTCAAAACCCTATGGATAGCAGAGAAGCACTGACAATAGTGTTTCGCCTGTTGTGCGTAGGGTCGCTATGAGTCTGACACTAACTCAATGGCACCTAACAACAACAACATATGTGTTAAGGAACTTACCCATTTCTTCTGTATTTTCATTTTTTTGAGAGCACAATTTCTCAAAATAATTTCTGATGATCTTCTGAATTTCATTGGTATCTGTGGTTATGACTCCATAATCATCTCTGATTTTTAAAATTTGGGCCTTTTCTCTGTTTCTTTTGGTAAATATGGCTAAGGGAGTGTCAACTTTGTTCAGATATTCAAAGAACCAGCTCCTCGTTTCATTAATCCTTTGTATTGTATTTTTAGTTTCTAACTGATAAGTTTCTGCCTTGATCTTGATGATTTCTTTTTATGTGCTTCTTTTGGGGTTGGCTACTTGTTGGTCCTCTAGTGCTAACAACTTAAGGTAGTGTCATTAAGTTATTTAACCTTAATACTTGGGCCTTCCCCAACTTATTAACAAATGCCTTCATGGCTATGAACTTCCCTCTTAGAACTGCCTTTGCTGTATTCATAAATTTTGGTAGGATATGTTTTCATTCTTATTAGATTGCAGAAATTTTAAAATTTCCCTTCTAATTTCTTCAATGACCCACTGATCATTCAGAAGTATGTTATTTAGTTTCCATGAATTTGTAATATTACTAATGTTTTTCTTGCTTTTGAGCTCTAGTTTTATATCATTGGGATCTGATAAGTTACAGGGGATGATTTCAATTTTTTTGTATTTGTTGAGGCCATTTTTGTGGACTAAAGTGTGGTCTATTTGAGAAATAGTTCCATGTGGTGCTGAGAAGAATGCCTATTCCACATCTGCTTATGTAGTATTCTGTGGCTATCTGTAAGGTCCAGTTAGTCTATGCTGTTTCTATGTTGCTATTTAAGTCCCACATTTCTCTGCTGATTTTTTGCTTTGATGACATGTCTCTTGAAGATAGGGGGTACAGAAATCTCCCATAATTATTGGGTCTGTCCTGATGCATTCCTTTGTTTCCAATAAAATTTGTTTTATGAAGCTAGGTGCACTTATATTTGGTGAATAAATATTAAGTATCATTATAGGTTCCTAGTTGACTGTTCCATTTACTAATTTGTAGTGACTATCTTTGACTCCTCCGAAATTGCCAGAAATTAGTATTGCTACTTCTGCAAATTTTTTTGTTGTTGTTGTTCTCACATGCTTGGTATATTATTTTCCAGCCTTTGAATTTCAGACTTTAAGATCTTTGTGGATAAGGTGAGTCTTGAATCCCACAAATCAAAGGTTTTTGTTTTTTAATCCAGTTGACCAGTAGGTGTCTCTGGACTAGTGAGTGGAGACCATTTACATTTAGGGTATTTATTGAGAGAAGCTCATTATTCTGTACCAACTTGGTTTGTTCCTAATTTTTGATTAATATTTAGCCTGTTGTATTGTTGAGTTCCCCTCACATCTATTATTCCTTCCTCTGATATTGTATTTGGGGTTCTCTCTCAACTCCCATGTGCTGTTTTTTATCTAGGATCTTCTACAGTACTGGCTTGGTGGTTGTGAATCATTTAAACATGTTGATATCTTGGAATGTTTTGAACTCTCCATCTGTTTTAAAAGATAGCTTTGCGGGGTAATGTAATCTTGGTTAGCAGTTGTTCTTTTTCAGGGCCTGAATGATGTCTGACCAGGCTTTCCTTGCCTTTAACGTTGTTGAGAAGTCAGCTATTATTCTCATGGGTTTGCCTTTGTAAGTGAGTTGGTGTCTCTCTCTTGCAGCTTTTAGAATAGTTTCTTAGCTCTCTAGATTTAGCATTCCCATTATAATATGTCATAGAGAGGATCTGTTCTGGTCTACTGTATTTGGAGTTCTAGATGTTTCAGTTGTATAGGTATCTATTTCTTCCCTTAGTTTGGGAAGTTTTCATCTATTATCTCATTGAATAGATTTCCTAACCCCCCAGTGAAATATTCAGCTCCTTCAGGTCCCCTTTGAATTAATAAGTTGCATCTCTTCATTTTATCAAAGACCTCCTGAAAGTCTTAATCATATTTCTTTCTTTTTTAGTATCTGAATAGGTAAGATCCTCAACTTTTTCTTCAGTGTCTGAGATCCTTTTCTCTGCTTTGTCTAGTCTGAGTTACTGAAAATTCTACTATAATATTGAGCTGATTGACTTTGGTTTGTAATGCCAGCATTTCTGTTTAAATCTTCTTCAGAATCTCAATTTGTTTACTGAATTTTTCTTCCGAGTTGGATATTTTTCTATTCAGTACTTAAAATGTTTTCATTGTATTGTCCTTGAGGTCTTTCAACATA
This sequence comes from Pedetes capensis, assembly GCA_007922755.1. NCBI lineage: Eukaryota > Metazoa > Chordata > Mammalia > Rodentia > Pedetidae > Pedetes > Pedetes capensis. The sequence continues at coordinate 20,203 of VMDO01006765.1, forward strand.
TTTATCAGTAAGCTTCTAAATTCTTTTTCTGGCATCTCTAAGGCTACAGTTACTTTGAAATTATCCATTGAAGGGCTTTGGTCTAATGGAGCTTCCCATCCAACCTCTGACATTTCAATGTTTCATGTGTTTTTTCCTTGAGGCTTGCCCATTGTTTGGTCTGGATTCAAGGTCTAGTCAATGTAAGGGTGTTAAACTGCTCATCAGGGAGAGAGAGAGAGACAGACAGACAGACAGACACAGACAGACAGACCCGGGAGGAGGGGGGAGATGGGGGTGAATGAAATAAAAAGGAAAGTAGGAAAAAAAGAAAAAAAATATTGATAAAAATAATAAAAAATCAGTCAAACACACAGAGCTATACACATTGCAAAAACATAACCCCAGAACAAATCAACTCTCTCAGAAAGAGAAAAAAATTGCACCCCTGATACTCTCTGTTTGCCCTCATTAATTCAGAATTTATGAGTGACACTCAGTTCCTTAAGACATTTGCCATCTACCTAGATGTTGTCCAACAGCTTTCCCATCCTTTTTGATCTCTCCGATTCATGAGCTGCCTGCCTCCCTGCCACCAGATCCCCAAGTATGGCTCCCACAGTGGCCACTCTCTCCTCACCCTGCATGAGTGTGTGTGTTTTCCCATAGGAGTAGGAGCTGGCTGGGCCATGTCCCCAGACTTGCTCCCCACCTTTTACCTAAAGTTCCCTCATGGGCTGTTTTCCCTATTAGCTGCTGCTATCTGGTCTGTGCACTGACACACGAAAGTTAATACTGGGATCTTTTTCTGTGTATGTCAGACTCTATACCTCAACTCCTCCAGGTGGAAAGAGGTTCTCCCCCCACAGGCTTCATTGCTGGCAGGGAATGGGAGGCACTGGCTCTACTCTCTCCACTGGATCTCAGATTCTAGTTCCCGCACCTAACTCATGCCAGGGTCAGTGCAGCTAGTGTCAGTCCACAGGGTGACAGCAGGTCACCAGCACCACTGTCTCCGGTGGATACCAGGCTTGGATTTCTCACAGAAGTCCTACTGCATTCAGTGCAATCAGTGCCATGCTGTGGGATGATGGTGAGTTGCTGGCACCATGCTCTCAGGAGAGACTCAGATTCCAGTTCCCACTCTAAACTCACTCCATGGTATGTGGAGCCAGTGCTGCCTTGGTGGGGTGATGGTGGCTCACTGGCGGCATTTTCTCAGAAGAAATGCAGCTTCAAGATCCCACTCCGAACTCACTCCACAGTCTGTGGAAACAGCGCCACACTGATGGGGTGACAGGGAGCTGCTTGTACCAGTCTCTAGCAGATCTCAGGTTCAGGTTCCCCCACTGAACTCAGGCTGTGATCTGTGCACTCTGCACTGCACCACGTTTATATCATTTAATTTCTATTAATGGCTGTATTTAATTACTGATTCACAAAATTCGTGAAAATTTGGTAACGAGCTATGATGAGCTGGTGTGATCTTGTTCCAGTACAGCTCTGATAAAGACTGAAAAGTTAGGGCCATATTCCAAGTGCGGTGGGAACCATCAGAGAATTTTTTTCAATACTGCTGGGGGGTTGAACCCACAGTGCTCCACCACTGAGCTGTATCTCCAACTCCTTTTTAAAATTTTTTATTTTGAGACAGACTTCACTAAATTGCACAGATTGCCTCTGGCCTCAAACTCACGATCCTTCTCCCTCCCCCTCCTAGCGGGTGGGATTATAGGCCTGCACCCAGCTCCACTACACAGTTTTAAGTAGTTGATCTGATCTTTATTTTTACTAAGGTCACTTAGCTATATGGAAAGTAGTTTACAGAGAAAGAAGGGAGAAATATGTTGGTTTAGTAAGGATCTATCACTTTCTTTCACATGAAAAGTATAATGTATAAGAACTTATATTCAATCTTTCTCCTCAAAAAGGTTTCAAGAAATGGATGACAAATATAGAAAAGGTTCTGCAGGGGAAAAACATTACTTTGGGGTTACTCCAATAGATGTGGCTCCTAACATAAGCTTCAATAAAGTTACCAGTTAGGTAACCTTGAGCAGGTAACCTCTGAATGCCTGAATATTTTTAGCTCTAAAATTGCAAAGTGAATGGAATAATAACTTCTAGTTATTTGTATATTTTCCCTTTAAGTTAAAATATGATAAAATATGTTGGCTATGGGTCTGTCATATTATATGTCTGTCTTTATTATACTGAAGTATAATCCTTATATTCAGAGTTTCTTCAGGAATTTTATCATGAAAGGATATTGAACTTTGTCAGAGGTGTTTTGCTGTATCTATTGAGATGATTATGTGATTCTTGTTCTAGATTCTGTTTATATGCTGTATTATATTTATCAATTTACATATATTGAACCATCCTTGCATTACTGGAGAGATGGTCTGGACCTTGAATTTCCCTAAAAGTCCGTATTTTTAAGGGTTGGAATCTTTAGGAGATGCGGCCCAATGGGAGGAAGTTAGGTCACTGGGAGTTTGTCCTTGAAGGAGATATTGGGATCTGGCTCTATCTCTGACTCTCTCTGTCTCTCTCTTTCTCCTGGCTGCTTTGAGGTGAATAGTTTCCTTTTCCACATGCTCCCAACCTGGTGTCCTGCCTTGCCACAGGCAAAAAAAAAAAAAAAGAAAAAGAAAAAGAAAGAAAGAAAGAAAGAAAGAAAGACAGACAGACAGAAAGAAAGAAAAGTTAAAACCATGAGGGAACACGAACCTATCTTCCTTGTAAGTTCATTATCTCAGGTATTTTCTCACAGTGACAGAAAGCTGACTAACACAAAAACCTCCTATGTACCAGGCATTATTGGGTACTAAAAACACAAAAATGATTAAGTAAGGTCAGTCACTGCCATTAAAAGTTCATTGTTTAACCACAGAAATAAGCACACATTATATTTTGGTAAGAGATACAAGAATTCTAATGGCTTTATGATAGTACAAGAAAAAAATCTAAGAAATACTGTGGTCATGCATAGGAGGCTTTAACTAGAATGTAACACTTGAATTGGTTCCTGAAGTATAATTAAGAGTTTACTGAAGGAATAATGAAGGCAATGAAAGTTCAGTTGAAACAAACATTATGTGGAAATGCAATAGGCATGAATAGGCATTTGGGCATAGGGAAAGCAATACTAGTTCAGTATATCAGTGGAAAATGGGAGAGGAGAGGAAAATCTGGGAGAGATGAGTTTAGAATTGTAATCAGAAGAAGGCCTTGAATACCAGCCTAAGCCTGTAGGCAATGAGGAGTTAAATTTTAGAGGAAGGAAGTTTCATGATTTGGATAGCCATCTAGAAAATGACATTTGTGATATATAATATCAGAGGAATACTCTAAAGATGAAATGAAGTATATGTGAGAGAGAATATATGTATATTTTAGGTGATCAATAAATATAAATTCCCTCTTTTTCCTTCCTTGAAGACAGAAGTGTCTTATATATCAAAAATTATAATAGGACATTATATAATAGAATAAATGAACATGTGGGTAACATTTTACCTTATCAAAGTGTACAATAGTAGATTTTTGTTATGAGACTTTTATATTATTAAATGATTTATTGGAATATATGTTCTTAAAAGGAAGTAGCATTTACATTTTTCATATAAATGACAGCATTTCTTGTATATAACTGGGAACAATGTCCCTTTCCTCCCATCTTTTTATAAATCAAATAATGACAACCTGCACTTTCCAGGTTCTCTTTACAATAAAGGTATATCAGCTCAGGGTAGATGACTAGGCTGAATTATACACATAGCACAGCTCTACCTTTGAAATCTTACTGATGGTTTAAGGTTCGTCATGAATTGCACTTAATCATAGAATCTTTGTTTTCCTCTTTAACCTGATGATTTCATTCTCAATCCCCAAACTCTGTTATATCCATTATAGTTATTATGTGTCCCTAATCTCTGGACTTTGTGCACTGTCTACTGCCCATCAATTTTAACATAAAGCCTTCAATAAATATCAAGTATTAAATATTTAAGATAACTTTAGTAAAACTCTAAGTACAGTGGCCTTTAACAATGAAGGGATACCACATGAATAAGACAATCTGTTGATAACTGCCAAGGTAAAAGCCAACAAAAATGTAGAAGAAAAGTACTGGTATGAAAGTTGAAAAAAAGAGGCAGCTAAATGCAACAGAACTAGCACTTGATTTCTTGCGATGTTATTACAAATGAAAATATAATAAAATTTTGTATTAATTAAAAAGCTTATCTCTAAATTAGCATAAAGAAAATGAATCAAGAGCCAACAGTTAACAGTACCTGGTTGTACTACAGAACTTCACCTTACTGTATTCAATTTCCTCACTAGGTAGTATTGTGATATCTGCCTACTTAAAAGAAATTAAAATGATTATTTAACCTATTATAATGATTAATGTTCTGTTAAATAAGATAATCTAATTAATTAGTGACATGCAAGTAGTCTAAAGTACAATAAAAATAAATATTTGAACAACATATTTTTAAATAAAATATTAATATATGGGAATACGGAAGGGTTTTAATATTGAATACTCATTTTTGTTGTATACTGGAACTTGGTCATGGAATCAGTGTTATTTAATTGAGGAAAGGAGGAGATTAAATACTAAAATCTTATAATTTAAGATATTAAAATGTCTTTCATGGTTTTGTGAAATACAAAATGAAATATCTGCCTCACACACATAATCTGAGACTCAACCATGGTGCAATGATTGATTATAAATGTTGACAATGATCTGCCATTCGTATTAATGGATATGATCAGTGAATGGACACAGTCTCCAAGCTTCACTGCTTGTCTCCACAATGAACCATTAAACAAAACGGCTCTACATACTTCAAAAACCTTTAAGACTCAATATATACATCAACATATTTTCAGAAGTAAAATTATATTTCGATAATTAAAAATAATCTCTATATTTAGGATAAAACTGTTTCCTAGTCCACATTATTATATTTTATAAATTTTGGGAATGAGCCACCTCTTTTCAAAAGGCAATGAACACTTCATTGATTTTCTGAATTTTTCTCTAACAAAGACTGATGCTAGTGACTATTTTGAAAGTTGTAAGTTTCTAAGTCTTCATTTTTCTGTTTATAGATTGCAAAGCGAATGGAATAATAACTTCTAGTTATTTGTATATTTTCCCTTTAAGTTAAAATGTGCTAAAATATATTTAAATTGAATGCCTACTACTGGACACAAAATACAGTTATGTTACAATATATTAGTTTCCTATGTGCTATCAATTTAAATTAGGAGGACAAGAGGCCAAAAGAAAATTGGCTAGACAAATAATTGTTCATTTTAGAAATAACAGCAACAGCTATAATTTGATTCTCACAGAAATCCTGCAAAATAAGTATTATTCTTATATTTTAAATATATGATGAGTAAAGACCAGATGAGTTAAGTGATTTGTCAGTAACTACAGGTCTACTAAGTGAAGTCTACACAGTTAATATCTTAACTGTGCTCTTTTTGTGCCAAGCACAAAGTAAGTAATACTCTTTACACTTACAATGTGAGGTACTCATACTCATAGTAATCCTAGAAATATGATAGCATTATTTCCATTTTATAGATGAAGAAACTGAAGTTCATTTGAGGAATTTTGTCCAAGGTCACATAACTTGAAATGTATTACGCCACAATTAAAATTCATAAGTTGTGCTTTTTAATATCCTTTGAAGAAGCTCAGCTTTGAAAGGGTAGAGAAGTATAATATAGTAGCTAAACAGGAGGATTGAGAGAAGATTTTTCTAAACATAAAAAATATTGAGTATATATTATAGGACACTGGGAAGAGAAGCTATAAAATGTCTCAAAAGCACTTGATGCAAGAATTAACTTAAAATAGAAAAATGAATTCTTCTTTCTCTTGAATTATAGTGAAAAGTGATTTGGATGCATAAAAGGCATTATTAAAAATACACTAAAACTCTTATAGAAAAGACAGCATAAAGATGATATGCTTTATCTATCTTCTACCCTATCTCATGTAATAACAGAACCCCTTTCCTGTAGGAAAACTATTCCATTCCTCAGGAGGGCCTGATCCAGCTCTGTCAGCACTGAGGTGGACTCAAGACCTAGACCATGCCAGTTAGTATCCTACTCTCCTGGAATTAGTAATTGACTCATAGATGGCACATGCTCCAGTTCTCCAGAGAGAAAAGGGGAGGGAGGCTTTTATGTTGTTGTTGTTGGTTGGTTGGTTTTGTTTGGTTTTTCAAATGCATGAGCCATAATAAAAAATCCCTTTTAAATGAAGTTCCAAAACTGAAAGGATATGAAACCAGGCCAGCCTACAACCATATTGTCCACTTTATGGTATATGCATGCACAAAAGAAAGAAATCTCAACAAAAGCAGAGACACAAATACAGATTGCTGATGGCGAAATATGAACTGTGGATTCTGACCATGTGAAAATCATCTGTCCTAAATTTCCCAGGTACGAGACAAATCACAATCCCTTTGAACTCAAGCTACCTTCAGTTAGGGTTCTGTCACATGTGGCAAAAGGAGTGCTGAATAATATAATGGCACAAATATTTTTACTTATATATGCACATAAAGACATTTGGAAATCTCTGTCTTGTCACACTGCATGCTGAGGAATCTTCATTTTTGAGAAGACTGGTAAGTAGCTCTGGTTCTCATTTCTTACATCCATTGGTTAGCTTTTATCCCAACTCTGTCCTTTGAAGTAGTTATAGTAAAGGATTTATAATTTATAATACATAGAAAAATACATAAAGGTTAGACATGTACTTTAATGAATAATTGGTTATAAAGTAAAAAAAAAAATTATAAAAGGCAGCAATCCAAGCTAAGAAAGAGAATGTAGTCAATACCCCTGAAGATCCCTGTGTGATCAGTAATGACTTGCTAGCTTCTCTGAAGAGGTCACCAAACTGACTTTAACAGCAATTATTACATTGGTGTACTTTATAGTTCTTCCATCTATATAATGCCCAAAAATGAGTTTAATTTTTCCAACTATTGAATGTTATATAAAATGAAATCACACCAAATGTAATCTTATATTTTCCTTTTTCACTAAGTCTTATGTTCTTGATTCATTCATATCAACCTATATAGTGTAAACCATTCATTTCATTGCTGTATAGCATCCTACTATACAAATATACCACAGTGTATACAATTTCATGACTCATTATAATTCTAATATTAGAATTCTAATAATGGATATTTGAATCACTTCAATGTTTTGACTATTATAAACGCTGATCCTAGGACAATTTTAGTCTATGTATCTTGTTGTGTAAGGTATTTGGCCAAGGTATTAAAATATATCTTGGAATGGAACTGCAGAGAAAACACATCTTTACCAGACAAACCAAAGGAGTTGTGCCAAGTTATAGTCTTTAAAAAAAATTCAATCATTTTCAACATTTTGGATTATTTATCCATCCTACAGTTGGAGAGCTTCTACATGTGCCAATATTAGCATATAAATAGTAATTTAACCTTAAAAAATGAGCATATTTTCTGAAGGTCTAAAAACAGTACATGCTCAATTTTTAGAAGTTTAAAACTACTTGACAATAAATATGGTAGAAAAACATATTGGGTTAAAAATTATTGTTTGAGAATAAATGAGATATATATTTACTTATCTCCAGTTAAAGAAGACTAATATTAAAATGATGATATTATGGATTATTATTGCATATTTAATGTCAAAGGCAATTGAAAACTGTAGTGTTGTACGCAACCTGTGCTATACTACCCTCCAACTATTGACAATAAATTTCTTACAATTTCACAATTGGATATAACAACATTTACTGTGATAAAGATTTAATTCTTCACTGCTTAAACCACTACATGTTACAAAGCTCTTACTAAAGCCATCTAGAAATTTCTAAGCACAGAAAAAGTGAATTATTTTTTAAGACTATTTAGACATGGAAAAACTTGAAAATTCACAACTTTGTTTTTGAACATACTTTCACTTTTGGTCTTTCTTTTCTCTTAGGTAATGAATGTGAAATATAAATGACCATGGGTGAGGAAAGGACAGCATCCAGAAAGAAGTAGGCTCTGACAGTGATTAATATGGAACTGCCAAAGGACGTCTGGCAGCAAAAGAGAAGCAATAGCTTACATAACTGATAAAAAAAATTAGTCAGCAAGACCCTAATAACATCTCCCTGGAACCTGAGATAGTGTATTTGATGAATTGTTTAAGCTAGACTGTCTTATTCTACCTATTTAAACAATGGAGGTAAAAATATGGTAAAAAACTTTCAGTTAATGTCTGTTATGCAAATTGACTGATGGATAAGTTGATCATTAATGGAATATGCTGATTAACAATTATCACACATAATACCACTTTAAAATTAGAATATATTTTTCATTAACACTATGCTGAGTATCAGTCATCCCTTAAGGATTTGAAAGCATTTTTATATCTCAAGTTATTTTTGTAAGCCACAGCAATAAATGCACAATTCTATTAATTTTGAGAGCGTAAGAGTCTGTACTGAGCTTTTGTCCATCTTGTGACACACTTTGGAAGACATTTTATTGGATAAATTAAAAAAGGCTTTCTTGTCATGTGGCCCATATTATTGTAGATTATGCAGAAAAAAATTCTGAGTATTTGAGTTTTCTAGTTATTTGACTGACTCTCTTTAGGGAGTAGGGGATTGGGTGTGTTTCCAAATAATTATGAACTTGCAATTAATTTAGACCTCTCAGAAATCTCAGAACAAATTTCTCAGAGATTCTCTTGTTACTGAATTTAAATCAATATAGAATAATGTATAATATCTCAATATAAAATTATAAAAATTAAAAGTTATGGTTAAAAACATATATATACATATATACCATTTATAAAGTGTTAAGTAGGGATGTAGGTCAAAAATTCAAAACTATGGTACATTCAAAGATTACAGATGTGGAGATACCAAAGAGCGAAGGATAACAAAGATAGACCCGATCATAAAGAGTTGGTAATGCAACAGAGGAAGAAACCAACCTAAGAGTGAGATAGAGTGAATAATCACAATATACCCTTCATGTGTCACTATTAGCAGACCCAGATCAGGAGAATTAGGATAATGAATCCACTATAAATGCCCTTCATTTTCAGAATCTCAAATGCAAAGAAAATGCTTTAGTTCTAAACTTGCTAGGCCTCTCTGCATTTGACACTATTCATTGCTCCCTCTCTGTTAAACCTGACCTCTTTCAAGGACTCCTCTTCCTCATAGCCATTTAAACACCTGGTCTTCCAGTGCTTTATTCTGTTTGTTTTGGTCTATTTGTTCTTCTTAGGTGATCTGATTTACTCCTATGATTTTAGCTTTCATGTCCCTCCCAGCTTCAGTCAACAGTACCTAACTGGTTGCTGGACAACTCTACTTAGGTATACCACAAAAATCTCAAACCCAAAGACTCTCATATGAAATTCATTATCAACTCATAAATTTCTTCCTCCATTAAATCTCAATGGATATGTTTTCTATCTCAGTTCAAAATACTACATCCATTTAGTCACCAAAGCTAGAAAACTAAATATGTCACTTTTGACCTCTTCTTTCACAATACAGCCACAAAACCTATCAATATCTTCCCTCTGAATGTTCCTTAATTTTGCTTCTTTTTCTCTGGGTCTCAATATCCCTCATTTAGATTGAAATTTTCTAACATCTCTCTGCTGCTGTTTTTGTCTTCTTCAGTTCCAGTCTCTAAACAAGTATAACAAGACTTTAATTGAAACAAATGTCTGACTATGTTATTCCTTTTCTTCAAACCAATCAATGGTTCTTCAGTTGATATGATTATACAGCTCCCTGCCCATCTTACTATTTTTACCTCATACCAGTCCCTGTGTATAATTTCTATAGTACACTATAATTTCATGTGGCTCCTTTTGTATACAATATCCTTTTGTTTCCATATATTTTCTCTTATTCCCTTTGGCTAAAATTACCTACTTTCAGTTTCCTCTTCTGTCTTCCCCAATGCCAATTATTTGCTGTTGTTGTTGTTGTTGTTGTTGTTGCTGTTGGTAGCTGCTGTCAACTTGGGTCCAATTCACTGTGACTCTTTGTACAACAGAATGAAACTCTCCCCAACATTGTGCTATGCCAGGCACTATGCCAGTGCTTCTCTGCTATTCATAGGGTTTTTCATGGCTGATTATTTCAAGAGTGGGCCGCCAGGTCCTTCTCCCAAACCTACAGCACATGGTATTTCCAAGTGGTCTCCCATCTAAGTACTAATAAGGCCCAACCTTGCTTAGCTTCCAAGATCAGATGGCATAGGATGTCAGGGTGGTCTTGACAAAATAGCCATCTGCTCCAGAAATTTTTTCCTGAAAGTTATAACCAAACTGGGTTGAGTAATTCTCCTCTCTATTATCTTATCCAGTGTTCCACTTTGACTTAGGACACTAGAAAGTGTCTAGTGACCATATATTATTTTTGTCATCAGAAAAATCAATAGACAGGGAAAAAAAATAAAAATAATTAGTTTGTATATAAATTATGTACTCCATTTTGAACTGTAAGTTGTTTGAGAACACAAATTATAAACAATTCATCTTTGTAATCCTACTTCCTAGTCTAGGACCCAGCAACTGATGCTCAATAAATGTTCTGTTAATAATAAACTTTTTTTTTTTTTTTTTTTTTTTCAGTACTGGGGGTTGAACCCAGGGCCCCACACCTGCATGCTTTGCAAGTGCTGGACCACTGAGCTGTGCCCCCAGTCCATTTTTTTCTTTTACTTTTTGAGACAGGGTCTCCCTAAGTCATGCAGACTGCCTCTGGTCTCGAACTTGCGATCCTCCCACCTCTGCCTCCCAAACTGCTGGGATTACAGGCGTGCACCACTGAGCCCGGCTTGTTAATAATAAACTCTTAAATGATCAACAGGGTCTGGGTTTAACTCAGTTGGTAAAATACTGCTCTGCATTCACTGAGGCCCTCAGTTTGATCCTTAGTACTGCAAAAATGGGAGAATGGTGTAGCAATCCATTCCTGAAGCAATCCAAAAATAGCCATCGAAAACCCTATATGAGGTTTGCTGTGAGTTGGATCCAACTTGATGGTGCCTAACAATAACAACAAATGATCAATGGATACTTGAAGAACTCAGAGAGGAAATAAAAAAAGAATCTTAGATTCAAATAAAAATGAAAACTAAAACTACAAGAACTATTGGGATACAGTAAAGGCAGTTCTAAGAGGGAAGTTCATAGCCATGACTGCCTACATTATAAAATTAGAGTGAGCTAAAACAACATAATGATGCACCTCAAAGTCTGAGAAAAACAAGAACGAACAAAACCCAAAATCAGAAGAAGGAAAGAAATAATAAAGATCAGAGCACAAATTAAAGAGATGGAGAGTAATAGAACAATAAGAATTGATGAAACAAAGAGCTGGTTCTTGGAAAAAAGAAAAAAAAAAAAACAAGATTGACCAATCCTTAGTGAAAGTAACCAAACAAAAGAGGGAGAAGGCTCAAATTAACAATATTAGAGATGAAAAGGGAACATTACAAGAGATACCAATGAAATCCAGAGAATTGTTATGGAATACTTTGAAAAGACATATTGCAAAAAACTGGAAAACTCAAATGAGATGGATCAGTTCCTAGACACATATTACCTGCCAAAATTAAATCAAGAGGATACAAACAACCTAAACAGACCTATAACAAGTAGCAAGATCAAAGGAATAACATAGTCTTCTGACAAAGAAAAGCCCAAAACCAAATGTATTCACTGCTAAATTCCACAAGACCTTCAAAGAAGAGTTAACACCAATGCTCCTGAAACTATTCTGTAAGATACAAATGGAAGGAACACCACTACACTCATTCTATGAAGCTGGTATGACCCGGATAGCAAAACAAGATACAAATACATCAAAAAAGGAAACTACAAACCAATTTCACTGATGAACCTGGATGTAAAAATCTATAATAAAATTCTCGCAAATCAACTTCACCAACACATTAAAAAGATCATACACTATGATCAAACTGGTTTCATTCCAAGGATACAAGGCTGGTTCAACATACATAAGACAATAAATGTAATACAGCATATAGACGCAGAAACAGAAATCACATGATCATATCAATAGATGCAGGAAAAGTCTTTGACAAAGTTCAACATCTTTTCAAGTTCAACATCTTTTCATTACAAAAAGCCTTGAAGAAATTAGGAATTGAAGGAACATACCTCAACATAATAAAAACAATATATGAAAAACCTATAGCCAACATCATAATAAATGGGGGAAAATGGAAAGCATTTCTCCTAAAATCAGGAGCAAAGCAAGGGTGCCACTGTATCCACTGATATTAAATGTAGCAATTTAATTATCAGCCACAGCAATAAGGCAAGAGGAAGAAATAAAAGGGATCCAAATAGGAAAGGAAGAAGTCAAATTATCCTTATTTGTAGATGATATGATCCTATACATGAAAGACCCTCAAGACTCCACCAGAAAACTCTTAGAGCTGATAAGCAGTTTCAGCAAAGGATATGAAATCCATACCAGGATATGAAATCAACATAGAAGAATCAGTAACTTTTCTGTATACTAATAATGACCAGGCAGAGAAAGAAATCAGGAAAACAATCCTATTCACAATAGCTTCAAAAAAAATAAAATAAATTGGGAATAAACCTAACCAAGGAGGTGAAAGAACTCTACAATGAAAACTTTTAAACACTAAAGAAAGAAATCAAAGAACACACCCGAAGGTGGAAAGATCTCCTATGCTCATGGATTGGAAGAGTTAATACTGTGAAAATGGCTATATTATTGAAGCAATCCACAGATTTAATGAAGTCCTCATCAAAATCCCAATGACAGCAATCACAAAAATAGACAAAATAATCCTAAAATTCATTGGAAGCACAAAAACACCAAATCACTAAAGCAATCTTGAGCAGAAGGAACTGTACAGGGGGCATCATAATTCCTGATTTCAAATTATACTACAAAGCCATAGTAACAAAAACTGCATGGTACTGGCTCAAAAACAGCCTAAAAATCAATGAAACAGAATAGTGGATCCAGAAATAAAGCCATGCAGCTACAGCCACTTGATATTTGACAAAGGTGCTAAAAATATAAGACAGGAGGAAGGACAGCCTTTTCAACAAATGGATTGGAAGAACTGGAGATCCTCATGCAGGAGACTGAAAATAGACCTCCACCTCTCACCTTGTACAAAAATCAGTTCAAAATGGTTCAAAGACCTTAATTTACGATCTGAAACTTTGAAATTGCTACAGGGAAACATAGGGAAAACACTTCAACACAAAGGCATAGGCGAAGATTTTATGACTACAACCCCAAGAATATAGGAAACAGTAATTGTTAGTTGTTGTTGTTACGTGCCATCAAGTTGGTGGCCAACTCACGGTGACCCTATGTACAACAGGGGAAACACTATTGTCAGTGCTTCTCTGCTATTCACAGGGTTTTCAATGGTGGATTGATTGGGAGGGGGTAGCCAGGTCCTCCTCTCAAGCCTACAGTATCTGGTGTTCCCAGGCGGTCTCCCATCCAAGTACTAACCAGGCCCAACCCTGCTTAGCTTCCAAGATCTGATGGGATCAGATGCCACAGGGCTATGGCTGTGGGCAGAAACAGTAGTAAGAATTGACAAATAGAACTGCATGAAGTTAAAAAGCTTTTGCACAGCAAAGGACATAATTTCCAGAGTAAAGAGACAGGCTTCATAATAGAAGAAAATCTTGGCTAGCTATACATCAAACAGGGGATTAATATCCAGAATATATAGAGCTAAAAAAAAACCCTAAACACCAAAAAATCAAGGTATCCAAACAAACAAACAAACAACAACAAAAAAAAAAGGGCAAAAGAACGGAACAGAGACTTCTCCAAAGAAGAAATACCAACAGTCAACAATCATATGAAAACATCCTTAGCCATCAGGGAAATGCAAATCAAAACAACATTGAGATGTCATCTCACCCCAGTCAGAATGGCTAGCATCAACAAAAAACAACAAATGCTAGGAGGATGTGGGGAGAAAGGACCCCGAGAATATTGCTGGGGGTAGTGCAAATTGGTGCAGCCACTATGGCAATCAGTATGGAGGTCCCACGAAAAAAAGAAAAAGAGAACTATCATATGATCTGGCCATACCACTCCTAGATATATATCCAAAGGAATATAAGTTAATATATCACAGAGATTCCTGCTCATCCTTGTTCATTGCAGTGTTATTCACAATAGCCAAAATACGAAAACAACCTAGGTGTCCATCATCAGATGACTGGATTTGGAAATTGTGGTATATATACAACATGGAGTTTTATTCAGTCATAAAGAAAGATAAAATTATGACATTTGCTGGAAAATGAGTGGAACTAGAGATCATCTTTTAAGCAAAATAAATCAGACCCAGAAAGATAAACAGCATGTTTTCTCTGATATGTGGACGCTAGAGTTCAATATATATTCAATACTAAAACATATAGGCCATGAAAGTATAGGACGTCTATGTAGGGAATGATAATTAACTAAAGAAAAGGGAGAGAGAGTAAGAAGAAAGGGTAATAGGAGAGAGTAAAGGAAATATCACATACATTACCTTTAAGGCAAAACTGTTATATGTATACATAGATATACACACAAACAACACGTAAGTAGAAGGGGGCCCATTGGTGGAGACAGAGAGGATGGAAGAAGAGGGTCTTGAGAGTGTAATTGGGGAGGTGAACTTTAGCAATGTACAATGAAATGCATGAATGGAAATGTCATAATGAGACCAATTAAGTTGTACATTAAAAATTACTAAAAAAAAAAACCAAAAGAAATGTTCTGTTAAATGAATTTAACTGACAGCAAAGAGAATATATAAAAATAAGTCACAGAAAAGATAAAAGACTTTCTTGACACAGTATAGTAGTTCATAGTTGTCCAAGTTCTGATATTTGGGCAGTTACATTTACTGCTTTATTCTAGATAATTCTAGATAAAAATAACTCCAAATAGGCAATTTATTTGCTTCTAGCCAGCAGAATTAATTCTGTTGAAAAACTATGTTGTCCTTGCCATGAAATCTTTTGCCTTATCACCCAAGAGACATTTTCAAAAAGATATGTCATGTATAGTCTTTATCAGGTAAATAAAAAATCAGAAGGAAGAATAAAACCAGGTAGAAAATTAGCTTAGTAGCATGATGCTATTTATCATGTGGAAAACTACTTACGTGCAACAGCAATACAGCAGCAAGAAAAGACTGTCCTTGACAGTACCCAATGTCTTCATCATACACGGAGTAGGCCTAGAGAAAGACAATGAAAAAAGAATACTGTAAATATTCACAGATTTTAACTTAAGCATAAGCTCTCAGCTGTCTGCTGCTTATTCCTGTCTCTGGGCTGCCTACCCCAATTTCCCTGATTTTTTAATTTGAATGTGTATGCCACTAGCACAGTGGGATCCCCAAAAGAAGCCATGTGTTTCTTAAACCAGTCTAGATGTCTCATTTTCACGGGCTCATCTTCAGAATTTGAAAATAAAGAGATGCTCAATCCCGAAACAGTCAGCCATTGAAAACCCTATGAGGGTCGCTATGAGTCGGATACCGACTCGACGGCATCTAACAACAACAACAATCATTTAAATTAATTTTAAAAGATACATTAGGGTTTATGGTCCTGCTTATGAACCATGGGAGGCATGGGCAAAGGGTGCAGGAGAGGAAGAAAGTTCTAAACTGATATGAGAATCCTAATGTGTTACAAGGGGAAAGTCTTAAAGTTTCTCAAAGTGTAGTGCAGATCCACTGTTCTGAAAGACAAAAATGATTGCCTATTAAAACCTCTAGAAGTGCCCAAAGACATTTTAACTACTAAATTACTTTCTCATTTTCCACAAGGCTGAAGAATAAAAATGGCTTCTCTTGTCTATACTGCTGGGCAATTCCAACTCCACAAACCACAGCCTCAGAGAGGAAAAAAAAAAAAAAAAACAAAAAAAAAAACCTGGAGATATCTTACAAAGGCAAGGGTATAAAAGCAGGACCACTGTGTCAAACTTTGAACGGAGGGATGAAGAAAGGTAGGGTACAGCAGGTCTATCTCAACTGCATTTTGAAGTCATTTTCTTCACATGAATGGGCAAGGTAATTCATGAATTTTCCAATGACTGCTAACAGTGACTGTTATGCTACATTTATGCTCAAAGATACTGTTGTTGTTAGATGCCGTCGAGTGGTGACTCATAGCGACCCTATGTACAGCATAACAAAACACTCCCCGATTCTATGTGAGGCACACGATCTTATTTATGTTTAAACCCATTGTTGCAGACACTGTGTCAATCCACCTGGTGAAGGGTTTTCCTTTTTTTCATTGACCTGCCTCTTTCCCAAACATGGTGTCCTTCTCCAGGGATTAGTCCCTCCTGACTATGTGTCCAAAATAAGTAAGATGCAGTCTAGCCATCCTTGCTTCCAAAGACCTTAGGCCTAATTAATCCTGGAGTTATTAACCAAGGTTAATTATGTCTTCTAAAAACAGATGAGTACATAGTTTCTGTGATTCTTATGCCATAAGTGGGACAAATATGGAAACAAATATTAAAATCTTAATGTTTTCTCCATGTTGTCCACCTCCAGCATAAAACAAGTATGGATGACTCCTTTACAAAGTGATTTCCCCTGACTCTCAGCCATCAGAAATTTTTTGAAGCCAGTCACCTATTAAAATTATGAGAGAAAAGGGGAAAGAAGAGAAAAATTCCACCTTACATATTAATGAAAGAAAATAAGATGATTAAGATGATTATAGATTTTAACATATGGAGATAGTTAAATGAATCAAACTATATAATAGCCAAAGTTTACAACCAGTAACCAAAGCAGATGTCCCAACACTGCTATCTATTCTATTGTTTCTCTAAAAGCAAATATTGAAATGTAAACCTTCACTGATAAACAGATAAATATCTTTACTCAAATATATGCTTCTCAAATAACCTCTTTATATTTTTAAGTCAGAGATCTTTTCACTTAGAAGTTGAAACTCCAGGGTTGAAAGCATTTGTAAAATTGCATGTCCTGTCAACTAACATCAGAGTTTCCACGTTATTATGTGCCGTCGAGTCCTGTCCAACTCTTAGCAACACTTATAGGGTTTTCAATAGCCGATTGTTTCTGGATTGCTTTGGGAATGGATTGCCACGTCCTTCTCCCAAGAGGTTCCATAGGATAACTAAAATTATGTTACGGATAAGGTCATTAATTAGTACCCAATGCCCTAAATTATTTATCAGGCTGCAGTCAAGCCTGCGTTTGTGTAAGTATCTGATATGATTCAAAGCATCTTTTTCTTTTTTTTATTAGAAATTTTTAATGTACATCATAATGTGATTCATTTTGACATGCTGCAGTCAAGTCTGTGTTTGTGTAAGTATCTGATATGATTCAAAGCATCTTTTTCTTATTTTTTATAAGAAATTTTTAATGTACATCATAATGTGATTCATCTTGACATGCTTTTCATTGTGACATTTCCATATATGCATTTTTTATTAGAAATTTTTAATGTACATCATAATGTGATTCATTTTGACATGCTTTTCGTTGTGACAATTTTCATATATGCAATTTGATAAGCATTATTCATATAGGTTACCCCTTACCCTCCCCTATGCTGCCCCCCCTCCCACCCTTCCCATCTAAGTTTCCCATCTAAATCTTCTCTATCTTTTACTCAGTAGTTTTTTCTATATGTCCTTGGGTTCCAGTTCTGTTTAAGCTAGAAACTTTTCCTGTAGTGGTTTTGTTTTTATCTTGTTAGAACAATTACATGCGATTTCTAGTCCATTTATATTGACATCATTCTTATCTTCCCCCCCTTTTATTATGATCTGACCTTTGAATAGGATTTTTCCTTCTTGTAATTTTGACTCAGCTCCCTCATATGCGTGAGAACATGTGTTGTTTCTCTTTCTGAGCTCATGTTCGTTCACTCAAAATAATTTTCTCTAATTCCATCCATTTTGCTGCGAATGACCTTATTTCATTTTTCTTGATTGCTGAGTAGTATTCCATTGTGTATATATACCATAGTTTTTTTATCCATTCTTCTGTTGAAGGGCACTTGGGTTGATTCCATATCCTTGCTATTGTGAAAAGCACTGCATTGAACATGGAGATGCAGGTGTCTCTGTAGTATGATGACCCATCTCCCTTTGGGTAAATTCTCAATAGTGTTATAGCTGGGTCATATGGTAGATCTATTTTTAGTTTTTTGAGGTATCTCCAAATTGATTTCCACAGTGGTTGCACCAATTTACAGCTCCACCAACAATGTAAGAGTGTTCCCTTTTCCCTGCAACCATCTTTTTCTTAACAAAAGATTGGTTTTACTTTTAGGAACCTTTGTTACTCAAAATTATGCTGAAGAAGGATAAGGATACAAATCTGGCTTTTAAATTTTCACAAAAGAGTAATGACTACACACTTCTTTTAAAAAGTTATCTCATTTTATGCGAAAGTATACACTGAACTATGAATGTTATGTAGTTGTAGTTGTTTTTAGGTTTTTACTTTTTATCTTGAGTCTTGCTCGGTTACACAGGCTGCCTCTGGCCTCAAACTTGTGATCCTCCTGCCTCTCCCTCCCAAGTTGCTGGGATTACAAGCCTGAGTCACTCTGCCTTGGCCCTGAGAAATTATTAATACTGTCACCCTCAGTTTCAAAAGTTTCCTAATTAGAGCTGGGCGCGGTGGCGCATGCCTATAATCCCAGCGGCTTGGGAAGCAGAGGCAGGAGGATCCCAAGTTCGAGACCAGAGGCAGTCTGTGTAATTTAGTGAGACCCTGTCTCAAGAAAAGAACAAAAAAATGGTCTGGGGGCGCAGCTCAGTGGTCCAGCACTTGCAAAGCATGCAGGCACGAGGCCCTGGGTTCAACCCCCAGTACCACACACATATAAAAAAAAAAAAAGTTTCCTAATTAGGATGTGAAATTGTGGAGCCATCCAATCTGTACTAGATCCCTATGCAATAAAGTCTTCTAATTTTGCAATGGAAAAATCTGTGTCCTTATTTTTTTAAAAAGTATATGCTAATAAGATTATAAATATTGTATAATTTAGCATTTTATTACTGCCTTAACTACAAGGAATAAATAATTAAATATACTACTCAACTCTACAAAATATCTGTTTGGTACCTTATAACATCCTTATAACCTTATAACATCCACTCCTCTTATCCCTGTATTTATCTACTTTACATGAATTTTAATGTTTTAAACTCTTTCAGGTCTTTCAGTAAGTAATAGGTAATCACTCAATCAAAAACCCCTCTATCATTATGGTACTATTGTTCTCTTTTAACCTCTTCCTGCTAATGAAGATACTATCACACTCTCTTCTAATGAGAGGAAAATTAGATCACTGGAATTATTATCTAACAAATTTGAAAGGTGATTTTCTTCATTATCAATTTCCAGAGCCCTGTTTAATTAAAAAAAAATAAAAGATCAATTAGTATCTTTTACTTATTTTTCTTTGATTTATACAGCTATATTTCTGATGGCATAATTTGTATTTTTATTCATAGCTTATGACTCTGTGTGTGTGTGTGTGTGTGTGTGTGTGTGTGTGTGTGTGCGTGCTGGTGGCTGACAAGAATACAGTAGTGGAAAAAAGGAAGAAAGAGGAAGTTTTAATTCCATTTATATTTAGAGCATTTCTAATTATAAAGTGCTCTGTCACTTCTTTTTCCATGAACTGGGACAGCTGAGATTTGTTGATGAGAGAACACATTGTAAAATAGATAAATATATTCTCAAAGCTCTCTTTTTCCCATTGAAGAAATCTAAATTGGGGATTCCTTAAAACTGTAGGTTTCTAAAAGTCAATCATGTCCATCAACTGTACATAATTTTGACAATATGCTTTATCCTTTTTTATACAATATATTTAACATTGATTGGGAATTGTGCTACTTATACATTTATTTCTGTCATAAAAGAAGTTTAGTTGAAAATGAAGGTTCATGATGTATTAGACAGAAAAGATAATGAATTCAGTGACTCTAACAGCCTATTCTCCAACTAGAGAGTTGAAGATAATACTGAAAATCAGTGATTAATTAATCTTACCTTCTATTTGCTTTGCTTTAGGGATGAGTAACAGCAAAAATGACTTTTCAGAGACCATTTACTAAACTGCT
Organism: Pedetes capensis; assembly: GCA_007922755.1. Lineage (NCBI taxonomy): Eukaryota > Metazoa > Chordata > Mammalia > Rodentia > Pedetidae > Pedetes > Pedetes capensis. Next base: position 40,445 of record VMDO01006765.1, read on the forward strand.
GGTGTGACATAATAGATTTTGATGCACAGATTGAAAACCATAATGTTATAGCAAATTCTTCCTCTTGGAGTTCTTCAAAGCACTAATCTTTTTCTAAGCTTTCTGTAACTGAGTAGAACAGAATTCTCTCCCTCAATTCAAAACTCACATTTGTTTACACCTTACCTCCCCCCACCCCTCACTTTGTTTCTCTGGCTAGCTGCCTGCTTGACTTAACTTTTAAACATTTCTGGTTAGGAAGGAGTAACTCCTATTGGGCCAAAATTTCTCTAATAACGAATTAAACTGTATCAGGAAAAACAGACAAAACCACCATCTGAGAGGACTGAAGAACTGAACAAAATCAACAGAAACTAGCGGGAAGAGTACACTTAGAAGAAGGAAGTGGCAATGGGCAAAATTCTCACTCCTTAAAGTTTCTGCCAGAGGTCAGGCTCCTGTCATACCACTCTGAAACTGATAAAACTTAGATAAACAACTTACTTTGAAATGGCTTAAAATATTGACATTGATTGATTAATTGAATAGAGAGGTAGATCAATGGCTGTGATTAACAAAATGTTAACTGTGCCAGGCGAGGTGTCGCATGCCTGTAATCCCAGCAGCCTAGGAGGTGGAGGGGGAAGATTTCAAGTTCGAGACCAGAGGCAGTCTGCGCAACTTAAAGAGACCCTGTCTCGAAAAGTAAAAAAAAAAAAAAAAAAAAAAAAAAAAAAAGAAAGAAAAAGAAAAATTAATTGTAGGATCTGTATGGCTAGTTTAGGGACATTCACCTTTTTTTGCCTTATGAATACTGTTTTCTAATGACAGGGATGCTAACCTTGAAAATAAATTTCCATAAGGCAGTCAGACTTTCTTTTCCAGTGCGAAATACACCATAATCACTGCTGTTCTTGGATTATCTTAAGTCATTAAGGAAAGTTTTTAATTTTATAGACAGAATAGACCTAAATATCTATCTGTAACTCATTCTCCTCCAGAACACTCACAGATGCAAACCTTTATTAGGTTGTTATAGGAACTACACAATGGTATATTTCTTTGGGAGCCCAGGAATGGAAACATGCATATTAACACACTTTGAGACAGGTACACATAAAGCAAAAGATAAGGGAGCTCAGATTCACAGGAAGAATGAACTCTAACCAGATAGAGAGGCTGCTGTGTGGCTATGCAAGAATGGGCTACACTTTAAAAACAGATCTCCATTCAGCCTCAAGATAACTGACATATTTGACAATTCACTATGTATGGATAAACAGTAGTTAAGTTCACCAGTTTTAATTGTGACATATAAATGTTTCTCCAAATTCTAACCTAAATACTGAGCTGTCATGACGTTTTCAGTACAAATCTAAGAGCAATGCTGAGAATGGACAACAGTAACTCAGATGTCCTTCTCACTTTTAACAAAGGCTTGACATTTAGGTAGAGCAATTTGCCTTTTGTTAGGCAGACAGACCATTTCACCTATCACCTATAATGAGATTCTGTCAATGCAAGGTCAAAACAAACAAAAAAATAATCAGCCTTTGGATTATTCTTCTTGGCATCAGTAATCCTTACATGAGCACATCAGGGAAATAACCAAGTATAAAATATGTGGAATTTACTTACAAAATGAGATCTGTGTAATATCACTATAAACCAAATGAAAAGAGGTCACAAAGCAGCAAGAATCATAAGACATTGGTTGTTTAAAAGAAATGAGGGTAGTTGGGTGCCATGGTAATCCCAGCAACTCAGGAAGCTGAGGGAGGAAGATTACAAATTTGAGGCCAGAAGTGGCCTGAGCAATTTCGTGAGACCCTGTCTCACGACCTCTTGACCCTGTCAAAAAGTAAAAAAGGGGCCAGGGGTGCAGCTCAGTGGTATTAGCACTTGCCTAGCATGTATGAAGCTCTGGGTTCAATATCCCAGGACGAGAAAGAAAACAAAAGAAAAAGAAAAGAAGAGAAAAAGAAGGAAGGAAGGAAGGAAATAACATTTAAAGAGAGATTGTTTAATATTGGACATGTTGTCAGGAGGGTCCAATCCTTGGAGAAGGACATCATGTTTTGGAGAAAGGAAGGTCAATGAAAAAAAGGAAGACCCTCAACTAGATGGATTGACACAGTGGCTGCAACAATGGACTTAAACATAAAAAAGATCATGTGCATGGCAGTGTTGAGGAGTGATTTGTTCTGTTGTTATACAGGGTTGCTACGAGTTGGACCTGACTGGACAGTACCTAACAACATAAAGAAGACAAATGTTTTTTTTTGGAAGGAATTCTTTAGCATTAATTTTCCTACCTGTTAAATAACCACTAGCAAGTACTTATTAACAAATGCTATCCAGTGTTCTATGTGTTTACATATGTTAATTTATTTAATCTTCATAACAACCCCCTGTAGTAAGTGCTATTATTATCTTCATTTTATAGATGAAGAAACTGAAGCACAAAGAGGTTAAATAACTTGTTTAAGATCACCCAGTTAGAACGAGAGCCAGAATTCAAACTGAGGTAGCCCAGCTCTAGAGCTCAAGTTCTCTGGTGCTGTCTACATTTGTTTTCTGGATCTCTGGATCTGAATGATTGTTGACATATGTAACCACATTCAGGTAAATGATTATAAAACCTAACTATAAAACACAGATTTTTCTCTTTGATATATACTCCACAAATATCTAAAAACTAATCTTAGAGAAGATTTTAGTTAGGAAATGTAGAGGAATAATAATCACAAAATTCAGAAGAGAGCATGACTGTGGTGAGGGAAGACTAAATCTAACAGGAGCATCTAGGGGTATTCAAAATTATTGATAACATATTTCCTAAGTTGTAAGCATAAGAATGTTACTTCTGTTACTGTTTTTTAAATGATAAGTACAAATTAAATTTATTCATCTGAATGATATATTTCATAATTTAAATTTTTAACTTAAATATTTAAAAATTATTCATTAATAATCATTCATTCAGTAGTATGTGCTAAGATTTCCACTTGGGTGGCATCTCCAGAATACACAGTATATGAAAGATATCAAGGCTTCATTGGAGTTTAATGTTATGGTTAAAATAGTATAGTATATAACTAATGAAAATTATTCTTCTTGAAGATAATTCTAAGTACACAGAGTTAATTCTTATTCACATTAGTTATGTTCTGTGAGGCTGCCACAACACTAAATTACTCAACACTGAAGTACTGTCTCTAGGGAACAGAGGGTTATGCCCCTATACACCTCTGATGACAACATATTCAGCAACCAATCAAGACATGACTTTAAGGGTTTTCTGGTCAAAGATGCTCTACACACACACACACACACACACACACACACACACACACACTCGGTAGAAGGATGTGGCAATCTGCTTCTGAAGCAATCCTGAACCAATCAGCCAATGAAAACCCTATGAGGGTCACTATGAGTTGGACTCAACTCGACTGCATCTAGTAACAAACAACAATGCATATATATTATACTCATTAATATTGAACTCACAGACAATACCACTATAACTCATGCTTTACTGAAGCTTATATAACACAAATCTTTTCTCTGTAAGGCATATCACAACCTCTGAGTTCTGACCAACACTGACCAGTACTTCGGCACTCCATTTGGGGGCCATTTTAAGCAACAATATCACCAACAAAAAGCACAAAAATGAAAAAACATGGCCATAGGTATACCGTGATTTTTGTTTACAGTATGAGTTGAAAGAAAGACAAGCATTAACTTATTCCACCAGAGTTTAGAATATGTGCGCTGGATGACTCAAATTTCTTGATGCTTTGTATTCACATGTCAGTAAATGAACTGAACAAGCAAACAAACACTCACCATGAATGCCGATTGTGACAATACAAATAACTTTTACCAAGGAGGTGAATCTGTGAGTACAGAATCCATGAATAATGAGGACTGACTATATATATGTATATGTATGAATGTATGTGTGTATATATTATTATATAAACATATCTATACATTCATATTCAAAATTAAATTGAAATAGCTCATTTCTGCCATTAGCTTACAAAGTACATCAATACAAAGTGTTTTTAGTTAATAAAAAATTTGATTAGAGTCATGAATTATTAGTTTTATGAAGAGTCACAAACATTGGAAAAGTCAAGTACAATATTAACATAAATTCCCAGACTATAATTTTATACTTTAAAATTTGTTTATTCCTTATTAAAATTTTTCAGTGCGCAATAGTCCTCATCATAATCCTTTTCCTCCAAGCCTTTAGAATCATTATCAATTACATACTTTCTTATTCCTCCAGTATTTAGAACAGGTAGTCCATGGTGATGAAAAGATGATTTTCTAAAAGTTCTCTTACTGATTTTTTCTTTGAAACTCAGCATGTATTTTCCCATAAAAGCAATATGGTTATGAGACTAGCCTTAATCACTATCATGCTCAAACAGTAACTTTTTACTAAAGTAACCTTAAAACTATCATCCAAAAAATTTACTTAAAAGTTTTCTATTAGTGGCTCTGAATACCAAACATCTCAAATTCCAACTCTGTCAATTATCAAAATAACTTAAGTTTCCTAAGCTAATTTCTTTCATCTAGGCAACAAATATTTATTGTCTACTATATGGAAAATTGGTGTACAAAGTAAATTAAATGGACAAAAACTGCTTTCATAAATCTTAATTTCTAGTGTGAAAAGACAGGCAATAGCCATACTAGATAATTTATATGGAATGTTTAATGGTAATGAGTGTAATGATGAAAAATAGAGCAGGGAAAGGGGCTAAACAGAGACTAATTTTAAACAGAGTGGTTAAAGCAGGCCATAATGCCTCTGAGAAGTCAGATGTGAGCAAGGAGCTGAGGCGGGTTACGGTACCTGGACAACCCCACTTCTTACCACTAGTCTTGGTGAGGACAGAATGAGGCCCTTCACCTGCAGAATTAAAGGGTGTATGAAGATTGTCTCCTGCCTCAGCCACAGTTGTGGCAAGGGTGGGAATGGGAGAACCACTAGCCATGGTGGACCACAGTACACTATTGAAGCTGATCTTGCTGTTTCTCCCCCGTATGAGTAAAGTGTTAATCTATCTAGGACGGGTTGATATGAGTCATGTCTTTCTTGGTGACTCTGATCTACACTATGTGGTGGGCTGGCATCCTGGCACTGCTAGGCCTCATGGCAGGCAACTGGTATCACTTGTTCTTTATGTGATGAAAGAGAAAGAAGAGAGAGTCAAGGGCAATAGAGTTTTTGGACTAAACAACTATAAGAACGGAGGTACTACTAGCTGAGATGGAGAAGACTATGGGTGAGCATAGTCTTAGAAAGATTAAACTTTCCGTTTTGAATAGACTATGTTTGAAGTATCTTTTAGACCTCAAAGACATTGGAGAAGAAATCGAGCAAGTAGTTGAATATATAAGCTTGAAATTCAAGGAAAAAGGTGTGGTCACAGATACAAATTTGGGAGTAATCAGTGTATGTATGACATTTAAAGCCTTGAGACTGGATGAGACTATCATTGTCTTAAATGTAGAATAAAAAAGAAGTCTAAAGACTTAAATTAAGTCAGGGAAAAAGAAGAAGAATTAGCAAAAGAGGTGAAAAGTGAAAAAACTACTTGAAAAGATGTTGCTGATAGGTCAGGAGGAAGAAGACTGAACTTTGATCATTAGAGTTTTGATGTGGAATACATATGGTTCTGACCATTTCAGGGGAGAGGTATAAGTGAAATCATGACTAGAAATAATTTAAGAAAGAGTATGAAGATAGGAATTGGTTACAGAAAATATAGACAAATTTTTTGAGGATTTTTTTGTTGTGGTGGTTGTGGGACTGGAGAATTGAACAGAGGGCATTCCACCACTGAGCTGCACCCCCAGCACCCTTTTTATTTTTTATTTTATGGTTGAGTCTCACTAAGTTGTGCAGGCTGCCTCTGGCCTTGAACTTGATATCCTTCTGCCTCAGCCTCCCAAGTTGCTGGGATTACAGGTGTGAACCATCACACCCAGGTGGGAATGGATAGCTTTATCTCTAACATAAAAGTAGTAATACTAGCCCCCATATGAATTTATATAAGGATTAAACGCAATGTCTAATATATAGTGAAGTGCTGAATAAATGGTAGCAATCACAGGCTGAAGTCAAGGAAATTTACTTTGTCCTTTCAAATATCCCATCTGAGCCATCATCAGGGAGGAATACTGAGCTGCCTGGATGGAGTTTTACTCACTAATAAAATTCTTATGGATTTTTAGTTCCACTGCCTTCTTAAGAATGTTAGTTTCTATATGTGTCTTAAAAACACCAGTTTACCAATTTATTATACCTTCTTTTCACTTTATGAAGCCAGATGTCCCAACATAGGTCAGAAACATCTTTGTAAAATCTCACAAATAAAACTCATGAATAACAGAAAGGGCAATAAAATTCATCTTTAAAAAGTCATTAGGCGTTGGGTGTGGCACATCCCTGTAATCCAAGTGACCCAGAAGGCTGACACAGGAGGATTACAAGTTCAAGGCCAGAGGCTGCCAGTGCAATTTAGCAGGACACTATCTCAAAATAGAAAATAAAGGACAGGCTGGGGATGAACCCAATGGTAGAGCCCTTGCAATGTATATGAGAGACCCTGGGTTCAACCCCCATGTACTCACTTGCCTGCCCCCCCCCAGAAAAAAAAAGCCATTAATCTTCTTCCTCTTCCTCTACTGAGGCCCTTAGGTAGAAAAACATTCACACAGAGGGGTGGGCTGATGTGGAGCATTGGCCCCTAACCTGGATGACAAGGTCATCCATCCTTGTAGCAAAGTGGGTGGCTGCGAATGGAAAATCAGTGCATGAGAAGATGAGAGGTCCACATAGTGTCATCCTGGCACCAGTGTAAGAGCCTGGAGGGACGGAGGAACATCTACATGTGAGAGGAGTGGGGGCAGCAGCAGGACACAGAGGATATTGTCCAAACAGAGGAATGTGTCAAGGAGGATGGGAGAAAGGTTTCTCACTATCAGAAAGGGGAGTTACAAGTATGGGAAGGAAGAACACTGAAATTAACCCCTTGGTGTTGAAAGAGAAGTACTGCTATCAATCTATACATTTTCAACACAGATAGGTAGATACAGAAACAAATAGGACAGTGACATCAGAGAAAAAAGCACAAGGATCTCTAAAAATCTGCTCCTCCCTAACAGCAGAAAATAGGGCAAAAATTGCCAAATCAACATTTTTGAAACTCTAGAAGATTACCAAAGGTTTGCAGCACCTTGGGGAGTGTTTATTCCTGACAAACAACTACATCTTGGTAAGAAGAGGGAATTCTGAGGCATTTTTTACTGCCTTAAAGTGCCATCCCTCATCTTTCAGCTTCATGATAACCTTGAAAACTAGCAGCCTGTATTTGCAGTGACAACAAGCAGTCTGGCAGCTGTCAGGGAGGCAGTGAGGTTAGAGCTCTGGCAAAGTCTCATTCCCAGGGAACTATCAGAGAATTATTTGACTTGTCTGGTAGCTCCCTGGAACACTTTACTTGCACAGCTTACCCAATGTAAAAAGCTTTTTCCCCTGGGGCATTTGTCAAAAACACTTAAAAGCTTGTGTTTAGATTTGTAGCTGTCTTAAGTGGCAGATACAAATTGGGGCAAATAATACACTAATCAAAAAGCTTTTATTACATGGAAAATCTGGGGAATGAGATATTTATAAGGGCTGTGAAAGTCTCAGACATAATTCTGAGAATCTAGAGGATTATGCTCATGTGAAGGGCTGTATATTTGCTCAAGGCATCCTGCATGCTCAAGAAAGACCTGAGATGGCACTAAGCTCTTACTTCTGGCCTACTTTGAACCTCTGCATAAGCAAGAAGTGAAGGCAAGACAGAGTTTACAACTGATGGGCTGAGTAATGGGAAGGCATTCCCAAATATACTACAAAGCCCTTCCATAATGAATGAGAGATTTACTGGTTCCAGGAATTTTAGAAAACCTCTGTTCAATTATTAGCTGAATACTAAGCAGAGGTTTCACTGACCATATCTAACAAATACAGGCTTTACAGAATTAGTTCACAAAAGTCACTAATCAAACTATTATAACAAATTGGGCAAATACGTAAAGACAATACAGATCACTGATTGCCAGGGGCTGAGGGCAAGGGTGATGCAAAGTGACTTCTAATGGGCACAAGGTTTCTGTTTGGCCTGATGGAAAAGTTCTAGAATTAAATAATGGTGATGGGCCAGGCACAGTGGCACACACCTGTAATCCCAGCAGCTCAGGAGGCAGAGCCAGGCGGATCACAAGGTCGAGAGCAGAGGCAGTCTGCATAATTTAGAGAGACCCTGTTTCAAAAAAAAAAAAAAAGGGTGGGGGCTGATGGTGCAGCTCAGTGGTCCAGCACTTGCAAAGCATGCAAGTGCAAGGCCCTGGGTTCAACCCCAGTACTATGCAAAAAAAAAAAAGTCGTGATGGTTGTACAGCCTTGTGAATATACTAAGACCTACTAAACCGTACATTTTAAAAGAGTAAATTTTATCATATGTAAACTACATCATAATAAAAAAGAAAATATATGGATGCAAATGCATGTTTATATGCACATATACACACATTAATACGGAGGTACATACATATTTCCTAGCTCCATCCAAGGAAATGACTTGCAAGTAATGACACTCTGGTAACAATTATCAAACCTAGCATCCATACCTTGTTTTTTTACGATTTTGAGTGAAGGAATAAGGCTCTTTAGAGAAATAGATAATTATAGAGCTGGTGCAGAAAAATAAGCCTAGAATATCTTTTTGAGCCATTATGAAAGGTCATGCTCAAAGAAGGATTTTAGTTAGATGCTGTCAAGTCATGTCTGACTCATAGCGACCCTCACAGGGTTTTCAATGGCTGTTCAGGATTCCATAGGGAGTGGATTGCCACGTCCGTCTCCCATTTTTGTGGTGCTGGGAATCAAAGTATAGAATATGTCAAAAGGGCACCGAATCCAGCTTGAAAGCCTCCTACTGGCCAATTTGGGGATAAGCTGAGCACCAAAACAAACAATGGTAAGGAGAATATAATACATTGAATAAACAAGAAATTATGAGCCCACATGGATATGGTAATAAATGAATGAATAGAAAGTCTAATAAAAAATGAGATATTTATATAGTTACAAAATATCTCTACACAAAATACTTATTAGCTACACAGGGTAAATCCCCATGTGTCTATCACCTTGTGCTGTGGGAGCTTGTGTGTTGCTGTGATGCTGAAAGCTATGCCACTGGTATTTCACATACCAGCAGGGCTACTCATGGTAGACAGGTTTCAACTGAGCTTCCAGACCAAGACAGACTAGGCAGAAGGAGCTGGCAGCCCACTCCCAAAATGATTAGCCATTGAAAATCCTATGAATATCAGAGCACCCTTGTCAAACAGAGTGCTGGAAAATGAGCCCCCCAAGATAGAAGGCATTTAAGAAATGACTGGAGAAGAGGTGCCCCCTCAAAGTAGAGTCAACCTTAATGATAGGAATAGAATAAAGCCCTTAAGACCTCCTTTTGCTGATGTGGTATAACTCAAAATGAGAAGAAACATAATGCCAGCAACAATGGCTCAACATAAAAAGATTGTGTGCATGGTAAAGTGTCGGGGAGTGTTTCATCTATACATAGGATCGCCAGGAGTCAGATCCAATTCGATGGCTGCTAACAACAAAGGGTAAAACAAAGGTCATAGTGGAAAAGCCTGGTAGGCAACACCTTATTTGTGCAAAGTGATGATCATCAACAATGGGAGAAATGGAAACTGTATATTACCTTAGAGGAAGAAATAAGAACAGATTATTCCTTCTGTGTTACTTCTGCCAAAAATGTATACCTGAATCTAACCATGAAAGAACATCAGACAAAACCATATTGAGGGACATTCTAAAAACTGACTGCCCTATAATCTTCAAAAGCATCACGGGCAAGAAAATGAAGGAAAGAGGAATTATTCCAGGCTGAAAGAAATTAGAGACATGACAATTAAATGAATCAGTGATTCAGAACTAGATCCTTTTTCTATAAACAGTATTATTTGGACAACCAGTAAAATTTAAATGACGTCTAAGACTTGTTGTTATTGTTAGGTGCCACTGAGTCTAAGGTTTAGGTAGGAGCAATACATCAATGTTAATTTACTGATTTAAATGTGTTCTAGTTAAGTGGGAGAATATCCTTGCTTATAAGAAAAAGTTATGTGGAGGTAAAGATGTAACATGCTGGCAAAGCACTCTTAAAATAGTTTAATAAAACACAATTCTATACTTGCAACTTTCCTCTAAGTTTGAGTTTGTTAAAAACATATGGAAATACATGTATATTTATCCATATAAAATTTGATAGTATCATTTTCTCTGTTGCACTTAATAATAAAAATTGAGCCAAAGAGAGATTATGAAGTTTGTCCTATAAGATGGTAACATGGAAAATGCCATCATAAGCTCTAAAAATAGATTCACTGATATGAAATAATCTAAACACTGTAGACAAATGTAGAAGGCTAGATGTACTCACAAATATTCACTCATAAAGCAATTTTCCTATCTAACATAGCTGGTAAAATTCCTAGATGTAAGTTTCTTTTTATATAACACTTTTTTTTAAAAGGCCCTTGATAACAATTTAAAAGTATACTGGCATCCTCTTTTTTTTTATTAAAGGAAATGTAAAATAACTAGGCTACCATATCCTTTAAAAAATTTTTTTTAATGTCCCCATTGTGAGTGAACTACTATGTGATTTGGGGAAATAACTCAGAATATTTAGTTTATATTCTTGGACTTTTTTTTTTTTAAGGTGTATAAGACAAGAGAACATCACTAAGCAACTCTATAAAACAAAGAAAAGTGAGAGCCTATGCTTAAGAGGTTTAGTCTGAAAAGATTTTATGAATATAAAGTATTGCACAGAAGAAGGAAATGGTGGGAATAGATACCTCTTTTTGGGTTTATATGCATTAAAATTTTATATTAAGGAAGGCCAGCTTCTGAAAAAAAGTGGGGCATCATAGGTTAACTTTGGCTGAGGTCTCCCCATTGGTCTCGTCAATCTTTCCTCAGAAGTACACACAGAGTAAGCCATTTCACCTAAACTTCCTTCCTTCTCTCCTTGGGATAGAATTACATTGTGATCTAATGGCTCTCCCAGCTTCCTCTACCTCCATCCCCATTTTCTGTCACAGGCATTCCCCCTGATACATTTCTTATACATTTAGCCCTGTCTTGTGATAGGATTCTCAGAGGATGTGAATTAGCAGTCAGCTTCATCCGGTCAAGTTCATAGAGTTAATTATATTGACATAGTGTGACTAATACTTAGTATGACTGAGACAAAGGAAAAAATTGTTCAGAAATGGCCTTTTCCCTCAAAGACTAAACACAATGCAGAAAAGACTTAAATGAAGCTATGAAGATTATTCAAAGTATCATCTATAATAATGATCTAAATTTTATAGAGAAATTTTAAAACTAATTTTGTTGGCTATATTTGAGGTTTAAAACATGATGTTATGGGATATATGTTGTTGTTAGGTGCTATTGAGTTGGTATCCAACTCATAGTGACCCTCACAGGGTTTTCAATGGCAGACTGTTTCGGGATTGCCTTGGGAGTGGATTGCCAGGTCCTTCTCCCATTTTCACGGTGCTGAGAATTGAACTCGGGACCTCAGAGACTGCTGCGCAGCACTCTACCAACTGAGCTAAATCCCAACATGGGATATATATAGCTAGCAAAATGGTTACTATAGTGAAGGAGATTAACAATCAACATATTTATTATCTCACATCATTACTTTTTGCATATGACAAAAGCAGCTAAAATCTACTTACATAATAAAAATCCTTAATATAATGCAATTTTATTAACTATAGTGTTCACGTTATACATGAGACCTCCAGCGTGTTTGAATCTGTAAATCCCCATGGTTAGAGTGGGTAGAACAAACTTCACAGAGGAGATGGGCAACTATGATATGGACAGATGGGAAGGAGGAGGAGGGCAATTAAGATTTCTTCTTCCTCGGAGAGAAAGTGGGAAGAGTTCTGATTGAGGAGGCTTCAAAGATGCAAAAAGGAGTCTGCCTAGGCAGGAGGCTTCAAACCTATAAAGATATTCCCAACTAGGTAACAATTAATAAGTAGGAAATAAATTCCAATAATTCTGTAACATAAATCACTCAGAAATAACTAAGAGTTTATTGTACAGAATATTTAAGGCATTTGAATGTAGTACAGTAATGGATCTCAACTGTGAAAAAAATTATAAATTCAAGAGGAAACATGAATACCATTTGAATATCCTTTGGGTTTTGTCTTTCCAGATTAGTTATTTTTTTTACCCTTTCCTTTCTGTTTTAGAAATAAATCTTACTTTTCTTTCTCAAAAAGAAATCTTGTTTTCTAAAAAGATTGACTATAACTAAACCCTTAGGTTTCATACCAATCCTTTTATGCAAATTCCATCCATTTTTATCATCCTCATAAACCCATCCTTTCTCTTCTGTGTCCCAGTAATAATATGATGACTTCAACTAGCCTTTCAGTTGAAAGACTATGGGCTCCACAGAAACCACAAAGCTAGTTCAAGAAAAGCTCTTCTGGGACTACCCACATAGAAAAATGTTTTAAATCGTTTCAGGCACTCTTAAGAGCATTACAAATCACTCATTCTCTATGTAGGACTCTAGCTTCACTAACCTGGCCATTTTCATTGTTATGGTCCCACAAGAAAATTTATATTTTAAAGTAAGATCACATTTTCTCAGTTGAGTTCTGACTCACAGAAAGTCTATCCTATAATATATATTAAAGAAGAAAAAAACCCAAATAATTCCTCCTGTATGACTAAAGTGATACTAACAAATATAACAAATGATTTTGAAGTCTTGTACACCAAGGCTGAGCAGGAAGTTAACATATAAACACATGCACACAGAGAACTATATTTGAAGCTTTTCAACTTTGAGTTGCCAAGATCTCTTTATATGTCTTTATATGTCTCTTTATATGTCTTTATACTGTCTGAATAGTTATAAATAAAATTGTCCTTGGCAATGAAGCAGAATCAGATAATTCATCTAAAATGTACAATGTAGAATGATTTAAAGGGGGAAAATAAATACAATTCTTACTCTGAGAGATTATAATTTATCAGTATGCAAATCTGGTACCTTCTCTATCTTATTATGGACAAGAAGATCAGTGCAGATTCTCTTCTCTAGAAAATGTGAAACTATTAACCAATAACTTGTCTACTGAAAAGTTTGAGGAGATCATTGGGAAAAAGTAGTTATTCAGATTTCCTCACTGGTGCTAAATGATATCTTATGGGAGGGGAACTTTTGGGGAAACTGGTCACAAAGAATGCTAAAAATAATCAAGCAAAGATTTTAAGGGTCTCCCAGTATCTGCACAGGAAAGTCTCCAATAAATATCTCAAGATTTTACTTGACATCCTGAAAGACCTTCTCTCTTTAAACAAGAAATGTTGTTGTTGTTAGATGCTGTTGCGTCAGGTTTGACTCAAAGAGATCCTCATAGGGTTTTCCATGGCTGATTATTTTGGGAGTGAGCTGCCACATCCTTCTCCCATTTTTGTGGTGCTGGGGATTGAACCCAGGGCCTCAGAAAGCACAGAGCAACACTCTACCAACTGAGTTAAAACCTAGCCCAAGCAAGAAATAGAGGAGTCAAAAACAGGTCAAAGGATGGGGCTAAGACTATAGTTCAGTAGTAGAGTTTGTATTAGGTGGTAGGTTCAATCCCCAGCACCAAAAACAAACAAAAATGTCAAAGGGATCGGTCCCACTCCACACTGTTCCTGCCAGAAAAGCTTGAATTTATTCTGAGGAAAAGGAGCATTATCCAGAGCCTTTGTAATTTTTCATGCACAAGGTTGATCGTTCTATTTTAAAAAATGAAGCAAGAAAATGAACAAATAAAAATGAAGAGACAGTAGACAGCTAGGCAAAAATGCACACACCTGTAATCCCAGCAATTTAGGAGGCTAAAGCAAGAGGATCATGAGTTCAAGGGCAGAGGCAGCCTGCTCAACTTAGTGAGATCCTGTTTTAAAATAAGAAATGATAAAAGGGCTTCAAGCGCAGCTCAGTGGTAGAGTACTTGCCTAGCATGCACCAGGCCCTGGGGTTAAGCCCCAGGAAAAAAAAAAAAAAAGAGGAGACAATAACAATAATCTATAAGTGATTAGACATTGGAATTGGACCTTTAAAAACGTTGACATATGTGATATACTAAAACTGAGGAGATTACAATAGAAAACGACTCAAGATTTAAAAAAAAAAAAAAAAACACTAAAACATTCAACTATATGGAAAAATCTAAAAAAACATTGTGCTACATGAAAGAATCCAGAGGCAAGAGAGTATATACTGTATGAAATATTTATAGTAAATTCTAGAAAATGGAAACTTATCTACACTGACAGAAGATAAAAAATTATCTAGGGTTAGGCATAGGTGGGGAGAATGATTGCAAAGGATCATCGTGAAGTGACATAAATGTCTGGCACCTTAACTGTGGTATATTTGTCAATAATTATCAAACTGTATGCTTAAAATGAATACAGTTTATCGTATGTAATTTATGTCTCAGCTGTGTTGAGTTTAAAATTAGAGCCGTATCTCAGGAGAAGAGAAACATGCTTTCAAAAGATGTACCTAAAATGTTTGCCAGGCATGGTGGCACACACTTGTAATCCCAGCAACTTCAGAGGTGGAACTACCAGGATACAGAGTTTGAGGCCAAAGGCCGCCTTTTAATTTAGCAAGACCCTGTGTCAAGATAAAAAATATTTTTAAACGGGCTGGTGGTGCACTCTAAAGGTACAGCACTTAGAAAGTATGTGTGAGGCCTGGGATTCAATTCCCAAGGACTGCAAACAAAACAAAACAAAACAAAACCATTTAAAGCTGTATTTAGGAGCAATCTGTGTTGTTGCAAGTGGGACTCACAGTGACCCTCATAGGGTTTTCAATGGCTGATTGTTTTGGGATTGCTTTGGGAGTGGAATGCCAAGTCCTTCTCCTGTTTTGTGTGGTGCTGGGGATTGAACCAAAGGCCTCAGAGAATGCAGTGCAGCACCCTACAACTAAGCTAAACCCCAGCCCCAGGAGCAGTCTGTAGACTTTGCTATATCTATTAGGACATATGAAAGGCTCAAATGTCACTGAGCCCTTTTTTTTGTTTTTTTTTTTCCTTTTTTTTAGACAAAGTCTCACTAAATTGTTCGGGCTGCCTCTGGACTTGAACCTGAGATTCTTCTGCTCAACCTCCTAAGCCACTGGGATCACAGGTATGTGCTGTGGTGCCTGGCTAAATTTTTGTCTTAAAAAGCAAGAAAGAAAAGTAAGCAAGTACGCAAGCAAGCAAGAAACTAACTAACTTAAGGAAACAAAAATCAGAGCAGAAATACCAATGAAATCAGAAAACAAATAAAATAAATAAAATTGAAAAAATGTTAATTCACTGAGATCCCAATCAAAATCCTGGAAGTTTTTATTTTGTTTTGTTTTGTTTTTCTCAACAACTGACAAGCTGATTCTTTTTTTTTATTGGAAATTTTTAATGTACATCTTAATGTGATTCATTCTGACATGCTTTTTTCATTGTGACATTTTCACATATGCATTTTGTTGTATATTATTCATATTGTTGTTGTTGTTGTTAGGTGCCGTCGAGTCGGTATCCGACTCATAGCGACCCTCTGTACAACAGGGGAAACACTATTGTCAGTGCTTCTCTGCTGTTCATAGGGTTTTCAATGGCAGATCGATTTTTGGGAGGGGGTTGCCAGGTCCTTCTCCCAAGCCTACAGCTTCCGGTGTTCCCAGGCAGTCTCCCATCCAGGTACTAACCAGGCCTGACCCTGCTTAGCTTCCAAGATCTGACGGGATTGGATGCCACAGGGCTATGGCTGCAGGCCATTATTCATATAGGTTCCCCTTACCCTCTTGTACGCTTCCCCCTCCACCCCACCCCCCCATCAAAGACTTCTCTACCATTTACTCTGACAAGCTGATTCTAAAACATGAAAATACCAAGGGCCAGGGTAGCAAAAATAATTCTGAAGTAGAACAAAATTGGAGGCCTAATATTACCAGATAGTACAATTTACTGTTAGCTGACATAAAGCTATTACAATTATAAGAGTGTAGCACTAGTACAAAGATAAATACATAGATCAATGGAATACAATGGTCCAGAAACAGATGCACATATACATGGACCTTATTGATGACCCTCATACTATAGCAATTCAATGGGGAAGGTATGGATATTTAAAAATAATGCTGTATCGGTTAGAGATATATTTTGGGGAAAAAATAAACCTTGACTTCTACTTCACAAAAAATCAATTATGAGTAGACCACAGCCTTTGATATAAAAAGGAAGAGAATAAAATTTCTAGAATATGTCAGATAATATTTTCATGATTTTGAGTACTGCAAATATTTATTAAACAGAGTTCAAAAACACTAAACACAAAAAGATTTATAAGTTGTACCTCCTTAAAATTAATAGCTTCTGTCCACTAAAAGACCTGTTAAGAGGGTAAAAAAGCAGGCCATAGAGAAAAGATTTGCAACATATATATTATAAAAAAGATTCACACCCAGAACATAGAAAAACTTCCTACAAAGTAGTAAGAGAAAACTTAATCATAAAAATGTGCAAAAGACAGTTTTGTCACGAAAAAGGATATTCTAATGGCCAATAAGCATATTGAATGGTTCTCATTCTCAGATGACATAAGGGAAATGCACCTGAAAACACAATGAGATACCACTAGGTATCCATGAAAATGCTTAAAATTCAGAAATTATCAAGTATTGGTGATAGTATAAAGTAATTGGAACTCCTACACATCTGCTAGTTGAAATATAAACAGAAAAACTTTGAAAACATGTTTGGCAATATCTACTGAAGCTGAACATGTGCATACCCTTTGACCCATAAATTTTATTCTTAGTATATAGTTAACAGAAATGGCATACATATATGTACCAAAATATTAACACAAGAGTGTATATAGCAACATTATTCAACACAGTTAAAAACTGAAAACAACTCAAATGCCTACCAAGAATAGAAGAGATACTATATTATAGTATATTTATCAAGTAGAAGGTTATGCAGTGATGAAAATAATAAACAACTGCTATCTGCAATAAAATGGATAAGCCCACGAACAACCCAGATAAATCTCATGGTCTTGCACATTTAAAAATTTAGACACAATGAGGTCCATATTGTCTGACTCTATTCTTTAAAGTTCAGAAAGAGGTAATATAAAGGTATGGTATTGGATTTCAAAGTAGTGGTTACCTTTGGAGGAGTTAAACACTAGCTGGCAAAATGAAGGAGGCTTCTGGGGTACTAGTAAAATTCTACATCTTTGTCTCATGGTGTTTACACAGTAGGGTTTACTAGGTAAAATTTCACTGAGTTATGTATTCTTAGTATTTGTGTGTTTTACTATACATACGTTACACATTATACTTTAATAAAATAATTTTTAATGGTGACAGTGAGGTATAAAATGATCTTAAGAAAACCATTTTTCATTAAGATGAAGGTTTTAATACAAAAATATTGTGACTTCTTACAACTGGTTATAATAAAGACAAAGTGTTTAAGTATGATATCTAATTTCTATTTATTATTATCAAAAATCTCTAGGCTTACTAAAACTTTTAAAGGCCTTCAGCACCAAAGAGGTTATGGTGGCAATCCCTTATAAGTAGTTCAAATGATCATTTAAAACTAAATAAGAACAATCAGCATGGTGGTTCATACCTATAATCCCAGCATGAGAGAAAACTGAAGCAGTTGGATCTTGCATTAAGGGCTGGTATGTGCTACACAGTGAGTTCAAGGGCAGTGTGGCCACACAGAGAGACTCTTTCTCAACAAACAAACTAACTAACTAAACTTATATGCATGTTGAAATTAAAATAACTTCTTTCTAAAATTTTTGTTTATAAAATTCTGGGTGAAATCATCCAAGATGAACTCATTTACTTCAGTGATGCCTCTAGCATGTCCTTGGTCTATCTTCTTAGTAATATACATTGGCTTTCCCAAGGTGGAAAAAAAGACTAAAATATTCACCATATCTGGGAGCCTAAGTAACTCCAATTACACTCGTGAAGACCTGAAGACCACACTGGCACTCTTCTCTTTATTTTCTAGTAAAGCATTTATATGTATAGGGAATATAAGGTCACTTTCTTTTTTTCACTTTAGTAATTAGCTTCACAAAAATATTTTATAGCCCACGGAAGTTCATTTATGACGCTGATGCTAAGATTTGCTTGCTGTTTAAACACTATCCCTCTAACAATGAGAAAAGCTGCCACAGTATAAAAATCATGGGCTCTAGAGTTATTTGTTGTTATATACTATCAGGTCCAACTCATAGCAACTCTTTGTGAAACACTATTGTACACAGGGCCATGCACATGATCTTTTTACATTTAAGCCCATTACTGCAGTCATTGTGTTTCTTCTCATTTTGAGTGGTGCTACATCAGCAAAAGGAGGTCCCAGGGGTTTTACTCCATTCCCATCATTAAGATTAACTCTACTTTGAAGAGGCAACTCTTCCCTAGTCATTTTTTGAATGCCTTCCAGCCTGGGGTAGCTCATTTTCTGGCACTATATTGGATAGTGCTTCTCTGCTATTCATAGGGTTCTCAAAGGCTAATTGTTTTGGGAGTGAGCTGCTGGGTCCTTCTCCCTATCTGTCTTGGTCTGGAAGCTCAGCTGAAACCTGTCCACCATGGGTGGTCCTGTTGGTATCTGAAATACTGGTTGCATAACTTTCAGCATCACTCTAACACCCATGCTGTCACAGCATGATAAGCTGACACACATGTAGGGAAGAGTTATCTGTTGTTGTTAGGTGCTGTCAAGTCGCTATCCGACTCATAGTGACCCTATGTACAATAGGCAAAGCACTATTGTCAGTGCTTCTCTGCTATTCACAGGGTTTTCAATAGCTAATTGTTTTTTGGAGTGGGTTGCTGGGTCCTTCTCCCAAACCTGGTATTACCAGGTATTCCAAGGTAGTCTCCCATCCAAGTACTAATCAGGCCCAATCTTGGTTAGTTTCCGAGATCTGATGGGATCAGACACCATGGTGCTACAGCTACAGGCAATAAACCATAGTTTTTTGTTTTTTGTTTTTTATTAAATATACATAATCATATAGCACTGTAGAAATACTATAGAAATTTAAGCTAAAGTAATTGGGTTCAAGTTAGTCTTTGCCATTTAGTGGCTATGTAATTTTAGGATAATAATTTAATTTCTCTAGATTTCATTTGTAAAATGGAGGTAATTCTACTTGCCCTATGGAGTAACAATGGGTATCAACACCATAAACAGAAGTGCTTTATAAACCATAGGGCTTCATAACTTTCCATTATTACTGTTGTGATTATGTTGATCGACATTTGGAAGTTTCTTCAAGCCTTTCCTAATAACTAAAATAATTCATTTTTCCTTAAGGAAGTTAATTTGCTTTGAGAATGCATTGCTGTCCCTCAAGATCTGCTGAAATCACGAATGAACTGCTTGTAAAGATGAGCTGGCAAAGCAGATGACCCAAGGGATTCAAAGGACCTCACAACAAGCTCATATTTGGACCCCTCACCCCCTTAAAAGGTTGCCATAATTCAAAGAAGCTCACTGGAAACTCAAGGAAAAGAGAGAAGGTATGCTGAAAATTTTTAAACCTGCTTGATTTATCCAAAGGCTTCCTGAATTTCCCTAGGCACTACTCAAATTAAATGCTTTTGGGTATATTTTGGTCCAAGAACACCCATCACTCTACACCAATGAGTCCTCATTCTGGAGCGATCCAGATTCCAAAGACGTGAATAGGAGCAATCCTACACTTAGTAAAATGAGGCTATGTAAAGATTAGTTGACTATAATCTGCTCATTAAACTGCCATTCAAACTAGAGCTCATTCAGTTACCCCAAGGAAGAGAACTGAATTATAAGTAGTAAAATGTCTAACAAATTCTATTAAAAATACTCAGTGAAAAATAATTCATTCTCATAACTATAAATACCCATCCAACCATTATTATATCTCATTTTAAGTAGCGATTACTTACATTCTTCAAATTGTGCAGCAATTTCATTATTAGTATCAAAATACTTGGAACACTCTAATTTTTACAATAAATCCAATCTTGTTTTGATGAAAGTGTTTGATAAAACAGGGGTTACGTTCATTTTTTTCTTTCCAGAAACCATTATACTATTAAATTATTAATCCACACAAAGGTATTGATCTCTGTAATATATTCAGTCTCTCCCATTAAATTCACAGCAATAGTCTCTTTTTCAGGCAATTTACTAATCAGAAAATTTAGAAACAGTGATTTGCACAAACTAAATTATACAGTAGCAATCATTTCAATCTGTATATTTGCGAATAATATTTTAGCTGGTTACTATGACTGTCTGATCTTAGGTCTTATAAAGAGATCTATGTTATTGTTGTTGCTAGGTGCTGTCGAGTCAGTGTCTGACTCATAGCGACCCTATACACAATAGGATAAACAGTATTATTGTTAGTGCTCCTCTGCTATTCATAGGGTTTCCAAAGGCTGATTGTTTTTTTGGGGAGTGGGCTGACGGGTCCTTCTCTCAAGCCAACAGCCAACAGCACCTGGTATTCCCAGGTGATCTTCCATCCAAGTACTATCCAGGCCTGACCCTGCTTAACTTCCAAGATCTGCCAGGATCAGAAGCTACAGTGGTATAACTGCAGGAAAGAGATGTATATGTAAAAGGAAATCATTATGTGAACTTCATTTGATGTGATAGATCCAAACACAATAATAAAAATCCAGATTAGCCAGGCACAGTGGCTCACACCTGTAATCCCAGCAGCTCAGGAGGCGGAGGCAGGAGGATCACAAGTTTGAGACCAGAGGCCGTCTGCATAACTTAGTAAGGCCCTGTCTCAAAAAGTAAAAAAAAAAAAAAAAAAAAAAAAAAAAAAAAAAAAAAAAAAAAAAAAAAAAAAAAAAAAAAAAAAAAAAAAAAAAAAAAAAAAAAAAAAAAAAAAAGAAAAAGGAAAAAATGGGCTGGGGTGCAGCTCAGGGGTCCAACACTTGCAAAGCATGCAAGCATGAGGCCCTGGGTTCAACCCTAGTACCACACACACACACAAAAAAAATCCAGGTAAAGTCTTTAGGTTAAAGCTTTTATAGTTTTGATATTAAAAGACAGCTAAACACTGACACAGGATTTACCTGTTAAACGCTGCGTTTATCTGTTATATTTTAGAACAAAAAATCTAAACAACATTTAGAATCACAGGAAATTGGAACTGGAACAGCCTTAGGAGACCCTCACCCTGAGGAGGAAATCTAGAAAATGATTTTTCCAATCATAGATCTGCTTAGAGGGAGAATCAAAACCACAACTAGATCTCTTAATGCTCAGTCCTTTAAAATGTACCAACCCATCTCACAACTTAATTCATATTTTTATATCATATGTTAATTATAAAAGTGCTAAAAATACTTGAGGTGGTAGTATATCATGCCTCCTCTAAAGGACATTATTTTAAATTATGATATTGACTTAATAGACTGAAAGATAGTGAGAGAATGAATGAAGAACCAAGTGTTTTCATTTGCAGAAAACTTTAATTTGCAGAAACCTATGAATTTTACTATTACACTTTCATCTCAACTCTCCTTATACAAATTTATGACAACAGAAGAAGTTCTGAACCATTTCGATTTCCTTCTACTCTGTAAAAGATATTAAGAGGCAAAACTGGAATTGACAAGGCTATTAAAACTTGACAGTAAGTCTTTAACAGTCTTCTTCTAATCTGACAGTTTAGATCATTTCTCATTTCACCAGAGCCACAGAAAACTTTTCAAATACAAAGTCAGACTGTTGTATCCTTGAAACCAAGGTTGATTTCTAAACTTACTATAATTGAAATTCTTCTAGCAATTTCTGCTCAATTTAAAAGCACAGTAGATTGTATCTCTAGAACAGGCTCTAATGAGAAATTGTCAAAATAAATGAGGCAATATATGTGGAAGTACCCTGAAAATTATTATAATACATGTGTATTATAATACACATGGATGGCACTATATTAAGAAGGGCTATAATTGTATTGCTGATTGACTAATATAGCATCCTAAATGATAAATGATTAGATGCATTTCCCTAAAAAATGAGAAGCAAGACAAGATGTCTACTATCTTTGCTTCATTTTAACATTAAACTGGAAGTTGTGGTCAGCATAACAAGATAAGAAAAAGAATAAGGACATCAAGGAAAAATCAAAACTGTCCTTATTTGCAGATGATATAACAAAGTAGCTGATAAAAAACCAAAGTATCATTAATGTTTACATTGTTCTATGCAGGGAATCCACAAACGAAAAGCAAAGGCATACTGCTGATTATGAGGTATCATGCTGAATATTATTTTATGGATAAAAATGTTAGAGCAGGTAGATTACACTCAGTGGCCTTTGGTGGACACACAAATGGCTTTTAGGAATATAGGATGAGAGTCATAAAATGAAAATACTATGGCTCAAATAGATGCAAGAAGCAAAGAAGAGTGAATGTAGAAGTCTGAGAAGAAGAATATTTAGTCCTACATTACTTATAATTATGCAATACTATTTCTAAGTTATTACCACCAACTAAATTTTCCTGGCATGAGCACCAGTCTACTAAGTGAGAGCAGATCAAGAGGAGAAGGAACTGGGCCCATCACAAACCAAGTGGTCTACATGGCAGGAACCCAGCAAATTTTTGTTTCTCCAGTATTTGCTGGTATATACATCTCTGTTCACCTGCATTATTAAAGACTATTGAAAAACTATTTTTATGTATTTGTGTATGTATATATAGCACAGTATGAAAAACTTAGAAATGTATTTATTACCTTGAATTTGATTTTGTTTTCCATATATTCACACCATTTAGTGCAATTTAAGATACCTGTCAATATGAAGTATTTTAGATCTACATTGCCTGCAGCCATAGCCCTGTGGCATCCGATCCCGTCAGATCTTGGAAGCTAAGCAGGGTCAGGCCTGGTTAGTACTTGGATGGGAGACCGCCTGAGAACACCAGAAGTTGTAGGCTGGGAGAAGGACCTGGCAACCCCCTCCCAAAAATCAATCTGCCATTGAAAACCCTATGAACAACAGAGAAGCACTGACAATAGTGTTTCCCCTGTTGTACAGAGGGTCGCTAATGAGTCGGATACCGACTCGACGGCACCTAACAACAACAACAACAAGATCTACATTGGATAATATTCTTCACTTGGAAAGAGCTTCAAAACTGTCTAATTATGATGCAAAGTGTACACGGATAATCTAAAATAGGTACAAGAGCTGTGTAAATGCAGTAATGATTATTTTCTAATGAACTCAAAGTTGGATTATTACCTGCAACATTGAAGCAAGGGATACAAATTATTTAAAGGTACTAATCATTTGAATCTTTGTGTTCAGTAGTGTTTTAGATATTTCCCCTGTAAAGAGTATATAATGAGGCAAATATTATTTTTATTACAACAGAGACAAATAATAAGTCAGAGGCTGTAAGAATGTAGAAAAAGTATTTTAGTCATATGAAGCCAGTGGTATTAATCAGGGAAATCTTAAGGGAAAAGTCAATGACTGACTGAAAAATATACGAAATGCTATGGGAAAAAATGATGTTCCATATGTCATAAGCCAGATTCTTCTACATAAATTTAGAAACTATATAAAAATTTCCTATCTTCTTTATACAAAGCAGAAGCTAATTGGCTTCAAAAGTCTTAGGAAAAATTATCTTTTGTAGGCATATATTTATCTTTTGTAAGCATATAATGAATATATTACAATTTTTTGTGGTGGCCATTGTTCGGGGTATTTTTAAAACTAGATGATATATCATTTTTCAGAGGTTAATATACTCTCAGATTTTAAGTTATTTATGCACTTGGTTTAACTCAGTTGGTAGAGCATTGTTCTGTACTCTCTGAGGACCCGGGTTCAATCACCACATAATGCGCCACATAAATGGGAGAAGGACGTGGCAATGCACTCCTAAAGCAATCTCAAAACAATCAGCCATTGGAAACCCTATGAGGGTCGCTATGAGTCAGACTCAACTCGATGGCACCTAACAACAACAACAACAACATCTCTAAATGATTCACCTCTACATAAACATATTTTTTGCAATGCTGGCAATCAAACTCAGAGACTCTTACAGGCTAGGCAAGCACTCTACCACTGAGCTACATCCCTAGCCCCCTCCAATAGATTTCTGATCAGTGTATATTTACAATACTCCAAAATAAGAGAGGGAGGGAGGGAGGGAGGGAGGGAGGGAAGGAGAGAGAGAGAGAGAGAGAGAGAGAGAGAAAGAGAGAGAGAGAGAAGGGAGGAGGAGAAGAGAAAAAAAAGGCACAGGAGTGGGAAGAGGAAAAAAACACCCAACATGCAAGAAGTATTTTAATAAAAGATGTGCCATTTGCAACATTAAACAGCTATACTTGATTAGCATATGTAGGCGAGCGCTTTTATGTTTTTTTAAAGTAAATATAAAATGGAATAGATGTGTGAGTATACTTCAGACTACCTACTGAAAATCTTTGCTACTCTTTAAAAAGACTAAATTCGATTATTCAGGCATTGATTATTCAACTTAAAAATTCACCATAGTGTTTCCTTCTACTCACATTATGATCAGATTTTCATATAGTTCACTATTAATTAACAATCTCTACTGGAATGGCAGGTGAGAACAGCATGAGTTTATCAACTACACTTCGCTCTGCATCTCAAGATTTAACCTTCAGAAATCAATAACTTGTTGACTATTCTCCATTGACAGAGGCAGAATCTTTTGAATCTAAGCAGAGCACATCACTGCCAATAAGGAAGCAGTTTTCTAAGCCCACCAATAATGAGGGAGAAGAAAAATTTCAAAATGAAACTTAAAAAACATACAAAAATGTATGATAGGATGTAACTCAGAGTCTATCAACAATATCAGAGAACTTGCCAATACTCAACAATAGATCCCACGCTGATTCTCACACTTGTCTATTGTCAAAAAGTCGAGGCAACTGCCACATTACATTGCCAAAAGAGCAGAGTCATCTGGGACTCCTCTGAGCCTTTACAACATAGCATGGGAAGACCTTCTGTTCTTTTCCTGTCAGCAGGAAAACCAAATTTAGGTTGCGTTGGGCCTTGTTCAGAACATGCAGCAAAAAGTTCACCTTCCAGGCTCAGTACTAAGGATCTGGTTGTTGTTATTATTGTTAGGTGCTGTCTGACTCATAGTGACCCTACATACAACAGGCAAAACACTATTGTCAGTGATTCTCTGCTATTCATAGGGTTTTCAATGGCGGATTGATTTTTGGGAGTGGGTTGCTGGGTCCTTCTCCCAAGCCTACAACACCTGGTGTTCCCAGCGGTCTCCCATCCAAGTACTAACCAGGCCCAATCCTGCTTAGCTTCCGAGATCTGACTGGATAGGATGCAACAGTGGTACAGCTGCAGGCAAGAGGATCTGGTAGTATATGGGTAAAGCAGAGAATATGGCATTGTGCAAACAAAACATGAAGACAGAAAGAAAATCTAAAAATCTTTAAGGTAGGTTCCTGAAAGATAGTCCTGTGAAATAAGTTAGAAAAAGTAAGGGCGAGATCTACCTTGCAGATCTTGTAGAGGGATTCCTGCCCATCTCCTCCAGAATCTTTGAAGTAATCATGTGCAGGAAATGTACGATGAATATCTCGAGTTATAACACTCTCCTGGGCTGAGTCCTTAAAAGGAAAAATAAAACTCATGGTTTGTTATTACTGTAAAATTTCTTTTCAATGATGAAAAATAACATATATACATGGTAAGAAATTCTAACAGCACAAAAAAGTATAGTTAAAAAAAACCTTCCCTTCCACCCCAGACTCATAGTCCTATTCCCCAAAGATAAGTGATACAACCAATAGTTTCTTTTATGTCCTTTTGTCCACCTATCTATAGATGAGTGTGTGTGTTTATATGTTCATATGGGAGGGCAAGGAAAGAAGAAATGCAGAAATACATTTCTCTAGAAGCCAAACTATGTGTTCATTTCACTTAGTACTACAGGTTATGGAACCTTCCTCATCAAGTCATACAAATGTATTTTATTGTCTTTAGAAGCAGTTGTGAAAAAGAATGAGGTATATTTGGATACTGATGTATCACAGTTTATTTAATATTCTCCTTATTAATAACCATTTTTGCACTTTTCCCTTTCCTTTGTGCAATATCACAAAGCACATTTTTATACATGTGTCTTCCATGCACATTCAAGTATATTAACATATGCTAGGTAAAACTGTTAGGTTCTCCCTTCAGAGTTGTCATACAAAAATATACTCCAAACAACAGTGGAGAACATGTTTTTGCATACTTTCCCAATATCACATATTTTCTAATTTTTTAATTTTTGAAAATCTGGTAGGTGAAAACTCAGACCACAGTGATTTAAAGAGTAAAAAACATTATCAGTTTTCTCCCTCCTACACTAGGTTAATTACTCAACTTATTTGCTCCACAAAAGAAAAAGCCTACAAGCTACTATATTAAGATGACATATGCTTTGAACACAAACCTAGAGTTTTTTAAAGACAGATTCAGGAACTAAAAACTAAAAACTGAATAAAATGCTAAGCCTTGTTAAAAGTGATTAATTATTCACTTGATTTCATTTTATTCCTGGAAATATTTGTTTTATCAGTATTTATATGTCAAGAAAATAGGATAGGAATACTTTGATCCACACTGTTGATGAAAATACTCTGTATAATTCAAATAAGCATCAAAGACCACTAATTGCAAATTAAAAGTATTGTTTAATGTCTTGCTTCCATAAAGACTGAACAAATCCCCTCCTTTAGCCTCAAATTTAGAAAGAAAAAAATGTTTAAAATATGAGTTACTTTAATAAATGCTGTTGCCCTTTCTCTTTGCAGCTGAGAAGAATACAAGGGGGCAGCTGATGAGCTCAGTTAAGCCAGTACCTTCTCTTGCTGCCTTTTTCATTTCAGCTGCTATCTCATGCTGGGTGGTAATTAGGTCTTACGTCATGTAGAAGAAGAAAGGAAGCAGACATAAAAGTTCCAAATTTGCTAGCAAACTCCAAACATATGGTAAGTCAGTCCACAAGACATTCTGACAGCTTACATGAAGGGACTACTAAAGCTGAATAAACATAGGACATTAGAAAGATTTTTAAATAGCTTAAGTAAAAGAATACATATATAGAAAATTTATGTTTGTCAGGGTAAATGCATGTTCTAATTATAAAGAAAAATTTGGGGTGGGGTCTAGAACAAGGAAACATAGTATATGAAAAGATATACTGTAGGGATTGGGTGTAGCTCATGGTACAGATGTGTTTAACATGAGTAAGGGCCTACATTCAGTCTGCAGCACAAAACAAAACAAAATTAAAAACATAAAAAAAGAAAAGAAAAAACAGGCACTGTGGCTTGTAACTATAATCCCAGTAACTTGAAAGGCAGACACAGATGAATCTTGAGTTCAAGGCCAGACACGGCCTGCGTAAGTTAGTGACACCTTCTCTCCAGATAAAAATTTAAAAGGAGCTGAGGATGGAGTTCAGTGTAGAGCCCTGGCAAAGTATGAGCAAGGCCCTGGGTTTAGCCCCCTAGAAGTACTTGTTGTTAGGTGTTGTCGAGTCATGTCTGACTCATAGTGACCCTTACAGGGTTTTCAATGGCTGGTTGTTTTGGGATTGCCTTTGGAGTGGATTGCCATATCTTTCTCCCATTTTTGCGATGCTGGGAATCAAACTCAGGACCTCAGAGATTGTAGAGCGGCACTCTACCAACTGAGCTAAATCCCAGTTCTGAGCCCCCTAGAATCACTTAAAAAAAAAAAAAAGATACCCCACAGAATGTTTGTTTTATTGGTCTGGACTCTAAATATGAAAATTTGGTAGCCGATTATACCAAACTTTTCACCACTCAGGGTTTTTCCAATAGAAGGATTATTTTTCCATACAGTAACAGTTTACACTCATAAAAATACTTGAAAAATTAACCAATAGAATATTACTACTGCCATGGATGAACCATTTCAGGGACAAACACATGCCCAGTGGCCCACATGATAACTTTTTCAACTTTTTAGGCTGTTAGGTGGGAGAACTCATTGAGCTTCTATTCCCTACCAACTTCTTACACATGTAGCATCATGCTATGTTTAAACGGTACCAAAAGTCTGATTCAGAGAAAAGAAAATGAATCAAAAATTTCCAGAAAGTAAATTTGCATAACACTGAGTATAATTTTTTCTCTTCATCCTTGATCTTATTTGTTCAAGAAAACAGGGGAAAAATCAAAATAAAATAAAACCACCAACTTTTCCTAAGATTTCCCTTTCTAGGATTTTTTAAAAGTTCCTCAAAGTTTGGCCCTCAAATATACTACTATGTTCCTGACATTGTGTGTACATATGGGACATAATTGTACATATTTATGGGGTCCAGTGTTCCATGGTTTGGAGATGTTTTGAGAGTGTCCCCTGAGAGTACCTGTGTTGGAGTCCTGGTACTCAGTGTGGTGATATTGGAGGTCATGAGATCTTTAAGATATGGGTATTAGCATATGGGGTTAAGTCACTGGGGGACACTGCTTCTGGAAAGAATTAACATGGTTCTTGTAGGTTTACAGTTAGTCTTGTGAGAGGGCTGTCACAAAAAGACAGTACTGGCTCCACCCAACAGTGACGCTGTGCTGTCCTGTCTCATCATGTTAATTGCTCCCTCTTGCACATGCTCCCACCACCATAGTGCCATCCACTGTGGCTCCTCACCAGGGCCAAACAGAACCGTAAGCTAAGAAAAAATCTTTTTTTCACAAATTACCCATCCCAGGCACAGCATTTTGTTATAGCAAAAGAAAACAGACTAAGACAATGTATAATGAAAAGATCAGGGCAGCTGGCATATCCATCTTCTCATATCACATTTATCATTTCTTCATATTAGGAAATTTCAAAATCTTCTCTACTAGCTATTTTGAAATATAAAATAAATTGTTGTCAGCTATAGCTACAATAGTGTTTCATCTGTTGTACGTAGGGTCGCTATGAGTTAGACACCAACTTGACAGTACCTAACAACAACAACATAGTTACCCTACTATACTACAGAATATTAGAAGTTATTCCTTCTATTCACCTGCACCCCTGTATCAATTAACCATCTTCTTTTCATTCCCACCCGCCACCATTCCTCACCCTTCCCAGTTTCTGGTAACTACTATTCTACTCTCTACTTCTTTCAGATCAATTTTATAGCTTCCATTTGTAAGTGAGAACATGCAGTATTTATCTTTCTAAGTCTGCCTTATTTCACTTAACACAATGTCCTGTAGGGTTGCCTTAACACCAAGATTTCATTCTTTTTATGGTTGAATAATATTCTATTGTGTATATATAGCAAATTATCCTTATCCATTATTTCCCTGATGTACACCGAAGATGCTATTGAGAACAGACCTGCAATAAATATGAGTGTGCAGATATCTGTTCAACATATTGATTTCCTTTCCTTTAAATATATACCCAGTAGTGGAGCTGCTGAATCACATCTTTTTTTTTTTTTTAAGAATCTCTATGCTGTTTTCGGGTGGGCTGGGATTTAGCTCAGTGGGTAGAGTGCTGCGCTGCAGTCTCTGAGGCCCTGAGTTCAAGTCCCAGCACCACAAAAATGGGAGAAGGGCCTGGCAATCCACTCCCAAGGCAATCCC
The DNA here is from genome assembly GCA_007922755.1 of Pedetes capensis. Lineage (NCBI taxonomy): Eukaryota > Metazoa > Chordata > Mammalia > Rodentia > Pedetidae > Pedetes > Pedetes capensis. The sequence continues at coordinate 70,331 of VMDO01006765.1, forward strand.
GAAGCACTCAGCCATTGAAAACCCTCTGAGGGTCGCTATGAGTCAGATACCGACTCCACAGCTCCTAACAACAACAACAACGCTGTTTTCAATAATGACTATACTAACTGTTGAAAACAAGTTCTTTCCTAGGGTTACTTTGAAATTCTTCCTACACGTGTACTTCTAGAGTTGTCTTTCTATATACTGTTCTCAGTTGGCTAACAGAATAATTTCTGGAACTTCACTTTACAGGCAAAATAAGCTACTTTGCTATGTTGCTCATAAGTCAATCTCTTTCATAGAAGTGACATAAAGGGGTATGAGTATCTCTTATAAACAGAGTAATTATTGTTGTGTTGAATCAGTTCCAACTCATAGTGATTTTCATAGGGTTTTCAATGGTTGATTGTTTGGGGATTGCTTTGGGAGTGGACTGCCATATCCTTCTCCTGTTTTTGCTGTGTTGGGGATCAAACTCAGGTACTCAGTGCAGTGGGGCACTCTACCAATTGAGCTAAACCCCAGCTGAAAATAGAGTAACAGGAATAAATTTTTGCATTGGGCTAGTAAAAATCCAAAGAAAATAATCATGGTTTCCAAAGTGAAAACTAGAGTTCAGTTAGCCATAATAGTTGAAAACAGACATATACACATATTTCAGGAATCCACACTTAATCCTCTAAAGTCACACTTATTCAACAGATTTATTTTTATTTTTTAAAATTTTATTTATTTATTTATTTATTTATTTAGCGGTACTGGGGGTAGAAGCCAGGGCCTCACACTTGCATGCTTTGCAAGTGCTGGACCACTGAGCTGCACCCCAGCCCATTTTTTTTTCCTTTTTTTGAGATAGGGTCTCGCTAAATTATGCAGGCTGCCTCTGGTCTCAAACTTGTGATCCTTGTGCCTCCGCCTCCTGAGCTGCTGGGATTACAGGCATGTACCACCGCACTGGCTTTCTACAGATATTTGAGTCAGGGAGTTATCAAGCCTAACACTCTCTAAAAGAAAGACAAAGCAATTTTTCTCTTCAATATTAATTCTTTTTTGCTTAGACTTATTCTAATTATAGTGGTCAATTTTTACAAGAAATAAAATGAACACAAAGGAAGAGTAAAGAGTGGCTAAACAATTCACCATCTAAATATCTGCAGTTAAATAGTTTTATATGAACAATATTTGATTTTTTTCCTTTTATTGATAAATATTGGTGGGATACAGAGTAATACACCATTTGCTTTTTCTATTATGCAACTATTATATCAGTTTTGGCTACACTTTCATCAACTTGCATAGTCTATGAAAGCTTTTGGCTTATATGTAGTAAAACTTGTATGCATATATGACTTATGTTCCCCTATTTTTCCCATGTACTCATAAAGTTCCATCGTTTACACTGAGATTATCCTCTCCCCCTTTATTCCTTTACATTATTTCTCCTTCCCTTCCCACCTTTCACAAACTTTCCTTCCTTTGCTAGTCGCCCCTTCTTTCTACTTTTAATATTTTCCCTTCTTCACTAAGTTTGTGTTTTTTTATATATCTATTTACATATATAGGTTTTTCTTCCTTTAAGTAAGATTCAGCTCCCACACGAGTGAGAACATAAGGTATTTCTTTTTTTGAGCTTGTGTGCATTCACTGAAGATGATATTCTCCAGTTCCATCCACTATGCTGCAAATGACATTATTTTGTTCCTTTTTATTGCTGAGTAATATTCCCTTGTATATATGTACTAGTTTTTTTTTTAATCTATTCTTCCATTGATGGGAATGTTGGTTATTTGATTTTTATATGGCTAAAAACCTTTCAAAGCACCATCAAAACTGATAAGACGTCATTTTCTTGAGAGGCTCCCATAAGGAGGGCTACCTGTCAGTTGTCTCTACAATGAGAAAAGAGAAGTCATCCCTCCATGGACATCTACTTCACCAATGTCCAGATGCAAAATCTGACCCATAATTTACTTCTTGGTACATATATCTCCCATTCTTCTCTTCAGAGTCCAATATGGTGGTTTAGTGGCTTTGGGATCCAACTCAATAAATCTATTTCTGCTTTCCTCACTTAATACTTATAGGTTCTCAGACAATTTATTTATTCTCGTTAAACATCAGTTTCCTCATCTGTAAAATGAGATGATAATATCAAATGAATAATTTTATTTAAAATAAAATAACATGTAAAGTTTTTAGCATGTTGCCTAGTATAAACTGAGTACTCATTCTTTAACTATTTAATAATCTATCTTATGCCTTATGTGTCCTGAATTATGTTTCTATCAATTCATTAATAAAAGCAAAAGTGAGCAATTACTTTGATAAAGTACTGTTTTTATCAGCTGATACACATTGGCTCCAGTTTTCAAATATGCCACATGATGCAGAAAAATCTACACCAATGTATCCTAAAAGAGATCAAAAGGACAGGGTTAATTTGCCAAAGCAGTCCTAATCTCCACCATTACTTTAGAATTTATCTTCTAAGGATCTGAGAGGGTTGAAGACATGGTTATAAACAGGCCAAATGTCACTGTCACAACTGCATGTCTCCCTTTGGGACCATCACCATCAAGAATATAACTTACAGGCAAAGTCTTTGAAATCGTCTTTTTTCCTGCCCTGGTCAGGGTGAACTATTCTCAAAAGCTGATTGTGGATTACAACAAAGTGAAAGTTTTGTAATAAAGTCTAATAAGGTGATTTTTATACCACATACCCCTGATATTAAAAGATTCTTTTTAATGTTCAAAAGATTAAGTCATAAGGCTAAACGTATCCTCATAAAAAGACAGTAACTCAGGTGGAAAAAATCCATGGTCCAACAGAGGATATAATTCAGTTTATTGAAGATAAGTTTAAAATCAACACTAAGAGGTATAAAGAGCTTAATTAACTTTTGGTTATTTTAAAGAGTGTACAAGTTCAAGCTTGCTATCAGTGCAACTTATATTTCCTAACATGGTCATAATTCTCTTAATTTCTAGTAGGAGAGAGTCATCACTTGTTATGAAAAATTGAAGGCAATATTCAAGTGTCTACAAGTATTAGGAAGACAGATTTGAAAGACCACAGCCTATTATTTTTTATGAGACAATTTCTGGGCTGTCAAGAACTAGAAATGAATTTTAGTGAGGATGACTATTTTCACATATGACCTTAGCAGCAGCAGAAGCATAAAAATAATATCCTGACAAATGAATCCTTTGTCTCTACTTCTGATTTGCCAATTTTTTTTCCTGTGGTACTTGAGGGCTGAACCCATGGCCTTACACGTTCTTTTCAAGCACTCTACCACTGAGTTGCACTCTCAGCCCATTTTTAAATTTTATTTCTTGAGAGAAGGTCTTGATAAGTTATACAGGCTGCCTCTGGCTTCAAAATTGTGATCCTTCTGCCTCTGCCTTCCAAGTCACTGGGAGTACAGGTGTGCACCACTGTGCCTGGCAATTTGCCATATTTTTAAAATTATGAGAGCATTGTTTTCTATTAATACCTATTGCCAGATCTAAAGCATAAGTTGCATACTCACTTTACATTTAGCACAAAATCAATTCAACTTCATAAGTACCATAAAAACCTGTTAAAGCCATTAAAAATGCCAATGTAGACCATCCCTGACAACAATCAGTCAGCAGATAAATAATTCAGAACTAAAAAATTTTGTCTTTAGAAGGTACCTTCTTGTCTTACTCCACAGGGATCCTCCTTTAGTTTTATATTGATGGTAAAACATCACATGGTCCCTTGCTCCTGAAAGAAGTGCTGGGGTGGGAGGGGAAGCATGTGAATAGAATAAAGCATCCCTTTGGGATCAGAAGACTAAAAAGCACTGCAAAGTATGGACATAGCCTTTATTACCCAGAGATTCTATGGAATCTGGGTCAGGGTTAGAGATGGCTCTATATGACAAATACCTGGGGTGATTTTTAGACTTCAGATATACTGACCAAATACACTTATGCCACATTAAGATATGTAGTCACTGTCAGGGCTGTTTACTGTTCATCTCTCCAAAATAAGGATTCAAATGGGACATGTGACAATCTTGTGACTCCTACCAACAGGCAATAAACTTCTGTTTGAATGAACAACAATAATTGAACTCCATGCTGATATTTTTCAAAGTTAGATAAATTTCTTGCTTCCCATTATTTCTTAAATTATTAATTTATGTTTTTATCAAATTAGCCCTTTAGACTCCTTTGAAATACACAAACATTTATGAAATCACTTCATATGTGTTGCTCACTATATAAAAATAACCCTGGTTTACTTTAAAAAAAAAAAACAACAACTCTAAGGAATGCTTTTCTGGTAAAGCCAGGATTGGTAAATATGCCTGTTTTAACCCAATCATTATTTTATTATGTCGACCATATGAACACTCAGTAATTGCTTTTACAAGGTGAATAATTTTAGTAGTTTCAGAAATCATTCTTGTTTCCTTCAAGCACTTTATATCCTTCTCTTTGAAATTCTTCAAGCTCAGTTACGTTTTCTTAAATTGAACACATAAAAACTGAATGCATATAAAAACCAAGCTTTCTATTTACTGTATAGTAAGAATTCATTCAAATATTCCAAAATCCTTCTCTGAGCACTTTTTAAAGAATCAGATTCTATTCTAGGTATACAACATATAGTTATTAGCAGGACAAAGTCTCTGCTCCTGTGGGGGATATATTCTAGTAGTAGGAGAGAAAGATATTAAATAAACAAGTACACAATGTTGGTTGGTTAGTGAAAAAAGTATTACAAAAAAAAAATGAAACAAGACAAGGAGATAACGAGGAGAACTCCAATGCTTTAGTTGTGGTGGTTTTACATCTCTGAGTAAAAGTAAAAATATTTAAAGAAAGAGTATTACAGTCAAGGGAAAGATGTGCAAAGGCCTTGACGTAGGAGTGGGATGGCAGTAATTCTTTTGGCATTTTCCAGCATCTTGCTAACCTTTATGTTTGCAGATGTCTTCGATGAATTGCCAAAAATTATTTCAGTACTTTCCTGAGTTACCATTGCCTCACAAATTTATAATTTAGATAACTTTACAAAATGCTTTAATTCACGTGCTTGAACAATATAGTCCTACACATATGTCTACATGAAAATTTACAAAACATTTATTTAACATCCACACATTTCTTATGTATGAGAAGACATTGTAACAGGATCTGAAGGATCAAAAACACATAGGGAACCGTCCATAATGTCTCTCAATTGCAAGAGGCTTAAGCTCTTTCTGTCAAGACAAGATACAGGTATAAATATTGATGGAGGGAAAAATATGCTAGCAGGCAAATAAATTATATGGTCAATGTTAACCAAGAGGGATTAAGTGGAGAAAGTGATTGCAAAAGGGTTCAAGTGGTAAAAATGGCCTTCTATAGGAGACAGGGCTCGGCTGGGCACTGTAGATAGGATGGGCTCAAAACTGAAAGACTGTGAGAAGACACACTGACAGCAAGCGTGGTATGAGCTGAGGCTCCAAAGCAGAAAACCTGGCATGCTAGGGAGATACCCTGACTGCAGAAGAGTAGCATAAAGGCACAAGTTGAATGAAACCCAGAATATGCAAGGGAGATCTTGAACAAAAACATTTTAACTTAATCCTGTGGGCAAAAAGGAGTCATTTCATCTACTATTTTCTGTGTAGTTTCAATTTTGTGAAACCTTACTCTAGTTTGGCCTCATCTGCTCTTACTATCTGAAAAAACCAATATGTGGTAAAGAATTAACATTATCCAAAGAAAGGTCTAGCTTTTGCCATTGGCTACTAAGAGGTGATGACTAGGCCCATGGAATGTCATGCCTCATAAGAGATCTTGGCCAATGGGGCAGTATGACAATGTAACTTATGATGGAGGCTTTGGGCCATGCAGTACTAGTTCTAGAGAGGGACTAGAAACTAAAGGTCAGTCACACTGGCAGTATATGACTGAGCTGCAATAAAAACAGCAATGTTTGGGTGAGTTTCTCTAGCTAGCAATATTCCTTGTGCATTGTTATACATCGACATCAGAAAGTAATGTCCATGATCCCACAAAGAGAGCAAAAAGGAAGCTCCAAGTGAAGTATTTTCCTAGATTCAACCTTTTGTGATTCTTCTCTTGGCTGGCTTTCATCTGTATATTTGAGCTACAAAATGCTGAAACTAAGAATACCATCGCTCTCTCTGAATTCTGTGAGTGACTCTAGACAATTATGAGTCAGATGGTGGCGCTGGTAACCTCCTGAGTTTACAACTGGTGTTGGAGGCAAGGGCAGTCTTGCATGGACTCTGCTGCCTCTCTAACTTTGTGGTTGGTTAGACTCTCACAAATTGGCCATCAATGTTTTTTTTTTTTTTAATTTTTTTGAGATAGGGTCTCACTACATAGCCCAGGCTGGTCTTGAACTCATGATCCTCCTGCCTCAGCCTGCTAAGTGCTGGGGTTACAAGTGTGCACCACCACACATAGTACCATCAACAAATCTGAAGATCTCACTCGGCATTCTCACTAGTAATTTTCCTGTATTCAGAGAAATGTCATTGCCTATCTTTCCCTGTCTTTGACAAGATATGATCAATAATAAAATAGTTCTCTTAAGATTTAGGCCACTTTTTAAAAAATTATCTTTAATGTGGAACCTCAAAGGTTAAATATATTAAAACCACTACTTACCATTTTACCACGTGTTCATGGAGTTTCTATAAAATTTACACCTTCTCAGTAGGATGAAGAACCCCAAATGAAAAGTAGATCACATACCTATTGAAACGATCTTACTAATTCACTTGTATAAAGGGTCACTTTGTTGTTGCTGTTGTTAGGTGCCGTGCAGTCATGTCTGACTCACAGTGACCCTCATAGGGTTTTTAATGGCTGATTGTTTCGGGATTGCCTTGGGAGTGGATTGCCAAGTCCTTCTCCCATTTTTGCGGGGCTAGAAATCAAGCCTGGGACCTCAGAGACTGAAGAGTGGTGTTCTACCAACTGAGCTAAATCTCAGCCCTAAAAGGGTCACTTCGAATCTCAAAAGAGTCAGTGTATTCTATTTTCACTCATCCACTTAAAGAAAGAAATGTAGTTAATAACTACATACTTACATAAGTTCCAATAATGGGCTAAGTATATTAAGGGCTAACAGTTATTTTATCTTGGAATATGGATTTTTTTACAAAGGCAATTAATTTTTGTCATGACTTGAATATGAAGTGTCCCCCAAGGGTCATGTGCTTTAATGTTTGGTCCCCAGGTGGTGGGGCTATTTACACAAGTCATGGCACTTTGGGAGATGGGATTCTTGCTGGAGGAAGCGTCTCCCTGCTGGTGAGCCTTTGGAGGTTTTTTATCCAGATCAGCAGCTCTGGTTTCTCTGTGTCTCCTTCGATGATGTTTGGAGGTCATCTATCACAGACCCAGCTGCCTGGTCAGTTGATTGCACTGTCACCATGCCTTGCTGCCATTATGCACTGATCCTCCATGAGCTTCTAATGAACTGTTTCCTCCATAATTTTGTTTTGGTTAGTTTTTCTGCTGTAGTGATGATTTTTATACCAACTTAACCTACATACTTGTCATTTTGTTAATTTTTATAATAGTGCATGCTTCCATTAACATAAGTTTTTGTCACTTCAGAGTAGAAAATGCACGGATCAAGGATCATAACATTAATAATAAAAGAAATAGGCGTGGCTAAGAATGAAAAGCTCCCAATGCATCTGTCAGTTTGCTGTGTACTATGAGGATTGTGTGTTGCTGTGATGCAGAAAGCTTTGCCACCGGTGTGACAAATACCAGCAAGGCCCTGGTAGACAGGCTTCCACTGAGCTTCCAGAGTAAGACAAATTAGGGAGACGGACATGGCTAACCCACTACTGAAACAATTAGCCATGGAAAACCCCTTAAATAGCAGAGAAGCACTAACAGGTATAATGCTGGAAAATGAGCCTCCCCCAGGCACTCAAAAGATGACTGGGGAGGAGTTGCTCCTCAAAGTAGATTCTACCTCAGTAACGAGAATGGGGTAAAGCTCAAGGATCTCCATTTGTTCATATGGCATGACTCAAAATGAGAAGGAACAACTGTAAACATCTATTAATAACTGGAATGTGGAATCACAGAGTACGAATCTAGGAAAATGAGAAATCATCAAAAGGGAAATGGAGTATGTAAACATTAACATTCTAGGCATCAGTGAGCTAAAATGGACTGGCATGGGTTATTTTGAATCAGATAATAATACGGTCTGCTATGCCTAAAATGACAGATTAAAGAGAAATGGGGTTGCATTCACCATCAAGAAAAAGACATCTCAAGACCTCTCCTGAAATACAATGCTGTCAGCGACAGAATAAAATCCATATGCCTACAAGGAAGGCCAGTTAATATGACTACTATTCAAATTTACACACCCACCACTAAGGCTACAAGTGAATATAGGGAAGATTTTTATCAGCCTCTGCAATCGGAAATAGATCAAACATGCAATCAGGATGTACTGATAATTACCAGTGACTAGAATGCAAAAGTTGGAAACAAAGGAGAAGCCTCAGTAGTAGGAAAATATGGCCTAGGTGGCAGAAACGATGCTGGAGATCACATGAATTTTGTCAGACCAATGACCTTTTCATTGCAAATACATTTTTTACCAGCATAAACAGTGACTATACACATGGAAGTCATCCGGTTGGAACATACAGAAACCAAATTGACTACATTTGTGGCACGACAATCACCACCCACGGAAGCAGCAGTCAAGAAATCAAAAGATGCATTACATTGGGAAAAGCTGTTGCAAAAGACTTCTTTAAAGTGCTGAAAAGTAAAGATGTCACATTGAACATGAAGGTGCGCCTGACTCATGCCATGGTATTTTCAGTTGCATCATATGGTTGTGAAAGCTGGATGTTGAATAAGGAAGACAGGAAAAGAATTGATGCTTTTGAATTATAGTGCTGGAGATAAATACTGAATATACTATGGACTGCCAAAAGAACCACCAGATTGCCAGGTGCAGTGGCTCATGCCTATAATCCCAGAGACTCAGGAGGCAGAGGCAGGAGGATTGCAAGTTCAAGACCAAAGGCAGTGTGCATAATTTAGCAAGACTTTGTCTAAAAAAGTAAAAAAAAAAAAAAAAAAAGGGGGGGGGCTGGGGGTGCAGCTCAGTGGTACAGCACTTGCAAAGCATGCAATTGTGAGGCCCTGAGTTCAACCCCCCAGTACTGCAAAAACCAACAGATCTGTCCTAAAAGGGGTACAATCAGACAGCTCCTTGGAAAGCAAGGATAGTTAGACTGTATCTTATATATTTTGGACATGTTGTCAGGAGAGACCAATCCCTAGAGAAGGACATCATGTTGGGAGAGTGGCAGGTCAATGAAAAAAAGGAAGACCCTCAACTAGATAGACAGACACAGTGTCTGCAACAATGGGCTTAAACATAGGTAAGATCGTGTGCCTGGCACAGAATCAGAAAGTGTTTTGTTCTGTTGTACATAGGGTTGCTATGAGTCAGACCCAACTTGATGGCACCTAACAACAAGACAAATGAGAAGGTTTGCTAAGAGATGATAATAGTCCTAGTCCTCATTTTAATAAGTTAAATATCTTAATTCTGTCTAGTAAGTGTACAATAGGACATTTTTTGTTTGTTTTATAAATTCTGGTTAACATTACAATTTTCTTTTCCAATTCTGTACTTTCTTCATTTTTAAGAAAGTCAGTTTCTGTTTCTTCAAAAGGTTTTTTGACTATTCCTACTGTGGAAGTAGTACAGCTCATTTTGAGATAGGGAAGATTTGAAATTTGATGAATCCTCTTTGCTATAAAGCCAAATCACAAGTAGAAATCTGAAAAGTTTTATTCTGTACTCCCTAGCTCCTGGACCAAATCTGCTTTTTGGTTTCTTTGTTGTTTTCTCTTTTTACTCCTTATCTTATAGTGTTTTCCCCTTGGTCTTGTGCTTTGCTCTCTCTCCATGCTCTCTCAGGAAATCATATCCATTCCTATCACTTTAACTACCATGTAACTTTCCTCTCCTAGATGTTTACTAAAGTAGACAGCAAACCTTACTGATTATCAATTTCTCTGAGAAGCTACTTCAGAACACATACTCCCAGATCTGACCTAGATTTAATCTATCAAAATCTCTATAGTACTTGTAGGCAATATGTATTTTTAACAAGCATCTGTGTTGTTGTTGTTGTTGTTGTTAGGTGTCATCAAGTCAGTATCCAACTCATAGTGACCCTACACACAACAGGCCAAACACTATTGTCAGTGCTTCTCTGCTATTTGTAGGGTTTTCAATGGTGAATTGATGTTTCGGAGTGGGTTGCTGGGTCCTTCTCATAAGCCTACAGTATGCGGTATTCCCAGGCGGTCTCCCATCCAAGTACTAACCAGGCCCAATTCTGCTTAACTTCTGAGATCTGACAGGATCCCAGGCCACAGTGCTACAATTGCAGGCAAGCTTCTATGTAGCTACCAGCAAATGCTATAAACTGTTATTTGGGAATTACCAGCCCAACAGAGCAATCATTCTACATTTAAAACTTAATTCAAAAGCTCAAGTCAGAATTTCCCACATAATCAAGTGTCCTTTTTATTCTCTATCTCAATGGAGTGAACTTCCACTGCCATTTCTGAATTAACATAAAAAGGGTTGCTATGGAAGTTTCCTCTCCCTTTTTCTCCTTTAACCAATTGGTTCTATGGGCTTCCATTCTGCTACTTAACTGGTTGGTATCCATGTTGGAATACCTCCTATTTAAGGTTTCCCATGTCAGTTCTTAACCATTTTTGTTTCCCTGGTGCCAAAGACTTTGGTAGGCACTTGATACATCAGTGCCGAGCAATAAATCATATTAAGGGAAGCAAGCAGGGTAAGTATCTATTCCTCATGACAAAGTAAGTTCTATTCTCCAGGAGGGTAGGCATCTACCCCCAAAATTTCACAGTAAGATGCATACCAAAACATCCTCATTTCTAATAGTAAAAATGACCCATGAAAATGAACGTAGATATTATAAAATGTAACTCCTAAAAATTAAATTATAAAAATAACTTCACTTATTCCTCAGGTATTAGCTGGTATTTGTGGAAGTTACTCTGACTTTATTCAGTGTTTTCAGGGGCTAACAGGTATCTTTCCAGGAATCTGTCTTGTCTGTGTTTTTATTTTGGCCCAGTTCTACAAATAAAAATCTCTCTGTGTTAAGTTTTAAGTGGTTGATACCAAGTTACATATACAAAACTGTTCTTATATTACATGATAATTAGGCATAAATGTTAACTAGTTTAAAAAAATAATACTTTCTTTAGTCAAACCAACTATTGGTTTGGGTCAGCTGGGATGTGTCTTTTGGTAGCACTACCACCTAGTTCAAATCATTGCCACTTTATGCCTAAACTATTTCAACAGCCTATAAATCATCACAGCTTTAAAATCTCTCTCAACCAGCCTGTACAGTGTTTTTAGATTAATCTACCTAGAGTAATATGCTGTTCTCTTGTAGCATTCACATTTACCTAGTATACACTCCCCACTGTTAACTTTAAATAGAAAAAAAAAAATCCTCATTCCATTCCATCTGACTCACATCCTATTTGGTGAAGTTGCACTGCTTTTTAAAGTTTCACTGCTTTTGTGCAATATCCTCTGCCTTGATAGCCTTACTTCCCACATTTTCCCCTACTGAAATTCTGTTTGGTTGTAAAGGGTCATTAAACTTCTTCTATAATGCTTTCTTAATGATCTCAGGTGAAAACACCTCCTTTTTTTATGCTTATATAAAGCTTATATGTGCTTGTATATGCTTATATAAAACTTACTATATATTTCTCGGGCTAAGACATATCTTATTTCCACTGCTGAAAGATTAGCTCCTAACCACTGGAGATGGAGTCTCAGTAGCACATTTAGTACCCTAAACGTAGTAGGGAATGAACAAATATTTGTTGAATACATGATTCTATGAAAGAAGGAGATAGTGAAGCAAGACAGAAAGGCAGGGGATAAAGAAAGACTTTATCTTGCTGCTTAAGTGGAGGATAGGTCATGCCTCACACTGAGCCACAAATGAAAGCTACGTCGAGGTAAATCTTCCTTTGTTGAGCACTCATATGAAATACTTTAAGCTAGCTCCCTGGGAAGAGGGTTTACAAGAACCATCATAAGACAGAATGTTATTTGATGAGACACTTCCACAGCCAATGTCACGATTCCTAATGTTTTCACTCACAAGGAACAGTCTCATTGTTCAAAAGCCTACTTTGCCAAGAGTTACTTAGATATAACTTTGGAGCAAGTCATCACACCTCAAGTCACAATGCTAGCTTTCTCTACACACACACACACACACACACACACACACACACACACACACACACACACACACACACACACACACACAGAGCCTGCAGCCATAGCCCTGTGGCGTCTGATCCCATCAGATCTCAGAAGCTAAGCAGAGTCAGGCCTGGTTAGTACTTGGGATGGGAGACGGCCTGGGAACACCAGGTGCTTGGGAGATGGACCTGGCGACCCATTCCCCCGAAAAAATCAGCCCCTGAAAACCCTATGAATAGCAGAGAAGTACAGATAATAGTTTTGGCCTGTTGTACCCAGGCCTGTTGTATATATATATATATTTGTTAAACAAGGCCAAAGAAGTCTTTATACAGATTTACACACGTTTTGCTTAAGTCTACATTCAACTCAGCTTAAGTCAAAACATTTTACAAAGATATTTAAGTAGCCAGTGAAAACAGTACTCTTCCAAGTTATTATTTCTAAATGCTGATTGTAGCTGTGATATCATGTTCAAGATCATAATATAAATGATGTAGCCCTCAAACAAAACTGAGATAGTGTGAACCAGAGAACCTTTTTAAAAAAATAGCCACAGGAAGAAGGAAAGAGTAGTGGCTGATTTTGATTCTTTACAAAAGAACAAAGATACAACATTGTGATCTTGAGTATGGATAGAGAGGACACCTCTACTTTTGCCACTAGGGCAATGTACACAACCTGAGAAGGTCAGGGAAAGGAGGAGGAGTGGGGTAGGTGGAGCAAAGGAGTACTCTACCTCTGAACTCCAAGAGCAGATACTGCAAACCACTAGACCAGTGTCCACAGACAGAATCAAGGAAACTGGCAAAGTAAAAGGGGCAAAAGAACAACATGAAGAAGGGCACAACAGTATTTCATGAATGGAAGAATTCGTAATTTGTTAGTTTTCTGTCTGTGTTTTACTGAAGGATTTCAGTATGGCAATTATTACAACAATCAGTGTCCTATAAAAAAATACATTCAATATGCTCAACTATAATGTGGGCTTTAATTGTTTCATAGTCTTATAATTCCACAAAGATTAAAAGCCTCTTTGTTTTGCCCCAGTTTCAGGGTTGCCAGATAAAACAATGCACTTGTATTTAAAAAGTTAGTTGTTGATTATCTGAAAATAAAAGTTAAATGGGCAGCCTACAGTTTTGTTTGCTAAATATGGAAGTCTTGCCAGATTAGAGTGCTGGGAAAAGCAATTCCTGAGTATCTTTATACACAATTTTAATCTTCCTAAAGATGCTTTTTTGAGAGAAGGACCTGGCAACCCCCTCCCAAAAATCAATCTGCCATTGAAAACCCTACGAACAGCAGAGAAGCACTGACAATAGTGTTTCCCCTGTTGTACAGAGGGTCACTATGAGTCGGATACCAACTGGACGGCACCTAACAACAACAACAATAAAGATGCTTTTAAATATTTTGATCTGAAAGGTACCATATTTGATATTAAATGAACCATATTTGATTTCTAAGCAAGCTATGCATACTTAGTGAAAATGAGCAAATATTACCTACAAGCTTCATATGTTGCTATGAAAACAATCAGAAAAGTCTGATCTAAACTCTTAAAGAGTAGGAAGAAAACGAGGACATCTAGATAACAATGGACAGACGTCATTACTAATGAGAATATCAAGCCTGTGAGGCACAGGAAAACTGAATTGATAACCTGGAAAACAAGATCAAATTAAGATACAGCAGAGTGGTCTGAGATCCCTAAAGACAAGAAGGCAGGGAGCAAAGATTCCTCTCAGTGAATAAAGGACAAAAAAACTAGAATGTTTAGGTCATCAACATTGTCCTCTGATCAAATGCCAAATAAAGATCAATTAACCTCTGAAAAAATTTTCTGCCCACAGAAGTAGCTTTGAAATTAGCATAATGACATAAATCTACACCCGAGATTTTAGTACTGTGCTGTGCCTTATCAAAGGTCAATTTATTTCTCCAGTATTTGCACTGCAGTTATTGACATGAAGAATTATTAGGTCACAACTTGAAAGACCAGCTGGGCGTGGTGGCGCACGTCTGTAATCCCAGGGGCTTGGGAGGCAGAGACAGGAGGATTGCAAGTTCGAGACTAGAGGAAGTCTATGTAACTTAGTGAGACCCTGTCTCAGGAAGTAAGCAAAAAAATAAATAAATAAAAGGGCTGGGGGTGCAGCTCAGTGGTCCAGCACTTGCAAAGCATGCAGGCATGAGGCCCTGGGATCAACCCCCAGTACCAAAAAAAAAAAAAAAACAAAAAACTTGAAAGACCTAGTCCATGTGATGCACCGGGGACTAGTAACCTTTATACACAACTGTCCACTCAGGAAAAATCATTTATGGGTTGCATATTTTCAACAATTATTTTTAATTAAAAAAATAAATGCTAGCAACCACACATAAACATTCTTAATTATTTTTCTGAAGGTTTTTAACTTTTTGTTGTTGTTGTGCTCTTAATAAACTGCTGGGGTTTAGCTCAGTTGGTAGAGTGCTGCTCTTTAAGGCCCTGGTTTGAACCCCAGCAACACAAAATTGGGAGTAGGATATGGTAGTCCACTTCCACAACAATCCTAATTAGCCATTGAAAACCCTACTAATAGCAGAGAAGCACTGACAATAGTACTGGGCAAGGCACAGTGTCAGAGTGTCATCTGTTGTACATTCAGTCACTATGAGTTGGACCTGACAATAAACAGACACCTGGCATGGCACCTAACAATAAACAGACTTCACAAACTAGCAGGCATTATAATATCTGATTATAATGATGAACATTTAACAAGTTATTAGTCTTTTTAAATTATAAATTGCATAACTGAAAAATGTAATTTTTCTTCTCATATTGTATACTTTAAAATACAGAATTTTTAAGTGAAAATAATTTAAGCAGAAACTTCTTTATCACACTCACATGTGCATGTGCTCTATACACTCAGTAGACTACTGCCATTGAAACAATTTCCATCAGCAACTTTTATCCTTTTGCCTGCACTCAACCAGCCACTGAAGGATCTCAGTTCTCAAGGCTCAGGGCTTAACAACCTGCCATCTAGTGCCTCAGGGCTAGACTCAATAAGGGTTTGGTGGTCTCTGGAGGTAAGTCCCACAGACTGTGACTAAGCATATAGTTAGGCTATTAGCAAAATAGAAGCATTGAAAAATAAACAGCAAAATTTTCATTGAATAATTCACTAGTTCAAACAAAAAGAAAACTACTAAAGTAGTCATAAGAGGAAACCAAGAAACTGCTGTGCTTCTTTAAACTTGCTTCATGGTATTTCCTCAGCAAATCCACTGCCTCTGGATCCCATCTGTTTGGTGTCCTCACCTCCAACTGGTGCAAACTTTACTTTTTTTTCTCCATCTGTCCAGTAAAGCACGAAGTACTCCTTCAAGATGAGGCCTGAAGGTGGGCAGGACTCAGAAGAAAAGGCTAGGTAACATTTAGTCCTCTTTAAAAATATAAGGGAGTCCTAAAATCAAATAATACAGCTGAGTTTTAGCTCAGTTGGTAGAATGCTGTTCTGCACACTGTGAGGACCTGGGTTTGATCCCCAGCACTACAAAAACAGAAGGATGAGGCAATCCACGCCTGAAGTAATCCTGAAACAACTAGCCATTGAAAACCTTATGAAGATTGCTATGGGTCAGACTTGACTTGCTGGGACCTAACAATAACAACAAAATCAGATAATGGGCCATATTTCAAATCTAGACTGGGTCATGTAACCACTGACCTACTATCAATACTATACAAAAGAATATAATGAAAGCAAGGCACAGATAGAATTTAAAATTTTCTTTTAACCACATTAAAAACATAAAAAGAAAAAGGAGAAATTACATTTTTTAAAGATAGGGTCTCTCTACATAGCCAACCTCATCTAGAACTTGCTATGAATCCCAGAATGTGACACCACACTTAACAGAAATTAATTTTAATAACATTTTATTTAACCCAATGCATCTGAAATATTAACTCAACCTACAATCAGTGTTAGCCTGCAGCTGTACCACTGTGGCATCCAATCTTGTCAGATCTTGGAAGCTAAGCAGGGTTAGGCCTGGTTAGTACTTGGATGAGAGACTACTTGGGAACACAGGTACAGTAGGTTTGGGAGAAGGACCCAGCAACCCATTCCCAAAAAACAATCAGCCATTGAAAAGCCAATGAATAGCAGAGAAGCACTAGCAATATACCATTTCGCCTATTATACATAGGGTCACTATGAGTCAGACATGGACTCAATGGCACCTAATAACAACAACAACATAATCAATGTTAAAAACTCTTAGAATATTTTGCATTCTCTTTTTCACAGTAAGTTTCTGAAAACCTAGTAAGGTTTTTTTTTTTTTTTTTTTTTTTTTTTTATTCACAGCATGTATTAATTCTGACTTGTTACACTTCAAGTGCTTAATAGTACATGTGGCTAGGGATTTCTTTACTGGACAGTGCATGTCTAGATTTTATCACAGAAGCCACATCTTATATCTTCAATCTTTTTATTGCAAATTTTTCTCTCTAAAGGGAAATGAAAAAAATGTCTTTTGACTAGAAGCATAAAAACAGAGGAGAGAAGAATAGAAATGATGTTCTTAAATCCTGCCTTTGAAGAGTGTATCAGGCTGGGCACAGTGGCTACCTCCTGTGATCTCAGCATTAGGAGGCTGAGGCATGAGGATCTCCTTGAGTTACAGGCCAGTTTGGCTTACATAGTGAGACCCTGTCTGAAACAAACAAATAAACAAACAAAACAAGAAAAGAGTGTAACAGTCCTATGACTAAACATGACAGAAAAACTGCCTAGGCTTTTGCTTCTTCCATCAGTCCTCTGAGGTGTCAAGGTTTCTTTTAAAGTGGCCAAGCCCATTATTCAGAGTGGCATTTCTTAGCCTTGCTTCCATATGAGATATAACTAACAAGGACTAAGAGAAAAAGGTCAGTAAAAAGGACAAACAGGATCATGGTCTTAAATATTTTCTACAGACTCTGGCTTCAAACAACTGCACATGATCATGTAGATCTCAGAGATAACTTTTGCTCTAGAAACCGCAGGTAACCATGAAAACAATTTTATTTAATCCTGGATTGAGAAGGTTATGAACCGATTATGATGACACTGCCCAAATCCCCCAATTAGGCAGTGAGAATGCTTAACGGTTAGATAACCCAAATCCAGTTGGGAACTGTCATTGTTTGAATATAAAATGTCCCCCAAAGGTCACGTGCTTTAATCTTCAGGCACCAGCTGGTAGTTCTGTTTGTGGAGATCAGAACTCTGGGAGGCAGGACTCAGGCTTACGGAAGGAGTCACCAGAGGGAGGCATCTGGAAGTGTTTTACCCTGGACCCTCGGTTCTGGGAAGGTCTCTATTCCCTGTCCTCCAGGCCATGAGGTCGTCAACAAGAAGCCCTGTCACCACCATGCCTGCCCATGGCCATTATAGATTGACTTTCTAACTGTGAGCTTCCAGTAAACCTTTTTCTCCAAAAATTTGTTTTGGTTGGTTTTTCTGCTACAGCAGTGACAGCTGACCAATATAGAAGCTCTGATCCCAGGTCTCTCCATCTTCTTTCAGTGCAATAAAGAGCACTAAGCATGACCCTTGATAATGGAATGCTCTTTTCAGAGAGCACAGTAGTGAAAAAATGAGTTTTCAAATCATGTACAAACTACATATTCTTGGACAAGTTACTTAATGTTTCTAAGCTTTATTTTCTTTATTTCCTCTGCAAAATGATGCTAATTCTCATTTTTCAAACTGTTTTAAGATTACATTTGCCAGTCTTGGCTTCTGACACATACAAAGCATTCAACTCAAGGTGGATATTATTAAGCCTGAAATTCTTTTGATTTGTCTCAACATCATGAGAGCAATAATTCTAGAACTGAGAAGTTGGACAACTGGGGACTTCTGATGTCACCAGGTAGTCAGATCACAACCAAAACTTCTAGGAGGATGTTAAGGTGAACAGATTGGGGGTTAGTGAATATATGGCCATCCCTGTTGCTTCTCTATGAACTATGGGAACTTTAAATCTCTGTTAGTATTTCATGGCAATGATTTACTATTCAGCATGGTGAGTCATAATCAGAGCCAGAAGAAAAAAGAAAACAGTTAGTACCCCCAGGCATCTCACAGAATCATTTCTGAAAACTTTTGCTTTGGACTGACAGGCACTCATAGGTGTATGCATGCTGTGTTAGCTCTTTCACCACTGTGACAAAACAGCTGAGAAAGTCACCTTCAAGGAGCAAAGGTTTGTGTTGGCTCCCAGTTTCAGAGGTCCATGGCCACTTGGCTCCATTTCTTTAGGCCTATGGCAAGGCAGAATATCATGGTGGAGAACATGTGATAGAGCAAAACTGTTCACCGCATGACAGCCGGGTAGCAGAGGGAGATTGAGAAAGAGGCAGGGGACAAGCTATATCCTTCAAAGACAAATCCCCAGTGACCTATTTCCTCCAAGTAGGCCCCATCTCCTAAGTAGCCCATTAAGCTAGGAACTCATCAATGGCTTCATCCACGGATGCAGGAAGAGTCCTCAGGATCCAACCACTGTTCAATTGCCCCACCCCTGAACCCTGCTGCATTGGGGGCCAAGCCTCTTGGAAGAGGGGAGGGGCACATCATACCCAAATCATAACACATGGGGAGAGCAAAAGCAGTTTGAACACCCTTACCTTAGAATACATTAGAATTTCAAAGAGCCCTGAAACTCCTCTTTTCCTAGGAGATGCAGATGGCCAGGAAAAAAAAGAGAGCATCTGACTCCTTTGGAAAGGAATTTTAAGAACATCTAGGAGATGGATTAGTTAAAGATAGACACTGAAATAAAGGTAGGGAATAAGGATTCAATGAGCATAATTTTGATCAATGTGGCTGACTAAAATCCAACCACCTTTGAATGACTATAGGACAAAATACAGATAATTAGTTGTTAGGTGCCATCAAGTTGTATCTGACTCATAGTTGGCTGATTATTCTGGGATTGACTTGGGAGTAGAGTGCCACATCCTTCTCCCATTTTTGCAGTGCTGGGAATCGAACTCAGGACCTCAGAGACTGAGGCTCTACCAACTGAGCTAAATCCCAGTCCCAGTGGTCAGTTGTTATTTGTCAGTTGGATTCCCTTTTTTGGGAATAGGCACAAACATGGATTTCTTCCAGTTAGTTGGCCAGGCAGCTGTTTTCCAAATCTGTTGGCCAGTTAGGTGATATGAAATTTTCATTAAGTAAAACACAGTCATTTTTCCCTAATTCCACTTTTTTATCTTTTTTTTTTTTTTTTGCAATTTCTTTTTATAAAAACACTTGGGAAATAAAAGAGTTAAGACTCTGGTATAGGAATTTTCCTGATTTTATAAATAGAATCTGATAGAGATCCTTTCTGTGTGTAGAGTTAGAGATTTACATAATTTGAGAATCCTAATAATGCATATAATACAGAGGTTGTTTGTATTGCTATTTTTGGTGCTGAAAAAAAAAACAACCTGGTCTAAAACACATATGATTTTTAAATAGCAAAGCACATGGACTGGAAATGCCTGGATTAAAGAAAAAGGTCTAGCATCACAAATTAAAGAAAACAAGTTTGTCTTTCACAAAGCTAACTCTCCACTGTCTTTAAAGAAACCCTCCTTTGAAATCCTTATTAATTCTCCCCTCAATACTCCACTGAAATTGTTCATTAAGATTACAGTGATCTCTGAATTGTCAAGCACAAAAGATGGTTTTCAATGCTCATATTGTATGAAATAGATAGCATGGACATAGCTAGTCATTCCCTCCTTGAGCCTCCTCCTCCTCGGAGGGCTCCTGAGTACCTCTCACCTGATTTTCCCCTTACCTCTCTGCAGCCTGTCAGTCTCCTTTGCCAGAACTTTTTTTCCGTACAGTTCTCATGAATTCTTACTCTCTTATCTTTGGAACTAACACTTTGTCATACACACACACAGCCTCAACTTTAAGCTATTCACTAGCAATTCTCAAATTATGCCTCCAGGGTTCTGACCTACATTTTAAACTGCCTCTTGAGCCTCTCTACCCTGTTGTCCAATAGGTACCTCAATCTCCGTGTCCAAAAAACCAAACTCATCATCTTTTCCCCAAATTGTTCTTTCCTTCTCATATTCCTGCCTTGCTGTCGCCAAATCTGGAAGTCCTAATATACATTAGTGTCACATCAATTACAAAGCCTCATTTTTTCATTACTGACCCTCAAACCCACCATCATTTCTCCATTTCCATTGCCCCTACCTTACCTCAGGACCAGAGCTTCATCTTCTTAGAATATAATAATAATACTTTGTATTTGTTTTACAAAGTTTTTGAGATCTAATTCACATGCCAATAAGTTAACCCAATTAAAACATATAATTCAAAGGTATTGAGTATATTCACAGAGTTGTGCATGTGTCATTAAAAGTCTAGGTTTAGAACACTTTCATAACCCCAAAATAAACCCCCTATCTTTAAGTCATCACCTCCCCAATACTTCCATCCCTTCCAGGCTTTGGCAGCCTCTACATTTTGTCTCTATAAATTTACTTGTTCTCAACATTTCATACAGACGTAATTATATAATTTTTGGACTTTTGTGATTGATTGCTTTCATTTAGCAGAATATTTTCATAATTCATCCATGATGTAGCATGTATCAGCTCTCCATTTCTTCTTACTACTCAATAAAATTCCCTTATATGGCTATAACATATTATTTATATCCTCATCACTTTATGGATATTTTGGATGCCTCCACTTTTTAGCTATTATGAACAATGTTGCTAGGAACATCCAGGTACAAGTTTTTGTATGGATATGCTTCCAAATCATTCAGGTATATACCGAGGAGTGGAATTGCTATATCCCATAAGAACTCTGTCTGACCTTTTGAGGAACTATCAGACTGTTTTCTAAAGTAATAGTGGTATTTTCACATCCCAAACAGCAGTGTATGAGGCTTCTAACTTCTCCACATGCTCACCAACAGCTGACTCTGTGATTACAGCCTTCCTAGTAGTTGTAAAGTGCTATCTTATTGTGGTTTTGATTTGCATTTTTCTGAGGCTATTGATACTAAGTATCTTTTCATGTGCTAGTTGATATTTATATATCATCTTTGGAGAAATATATATTCCCATATTTTCAGTTGGATTTTTAATTATTAAGTTGTAAGAGTTCTTTATATATTTTGGATACTAGATCCTTATAATATATATGACTTGTAAAAGTTTTCCTCCATTCTTTGGGTTGTGTTTTTATTTTATTCATACTGTCTTTAACAAAATTTTAAATTTGATAAAGTCTAATTATCTGTTTTTTCTTTTTTCTACTTTTGGTTTCATACACAATAAACTATTGTCAAAAATCCAAGGTCAAGAAAATTTACCTCCATGAAACATCAGAGTCACATCTTTACATATATATGCTATTTCTTCTGCCTGAAAGATATTTCTTTAGCTCATAAGATTTTTAAACATTAAGTAAGATAACTATGGGCTGGGATTTAGCTCAGTGGGTAGAGCGCTGCACTGCAGTCTCTGAGGCCCCGAGTTCAGTTCCCAGCACCACAAAAAATGGGAGAAGGGCCTGGCAATCCACTCCCAATGCAATCCCGAAACAGTCAGCCATTGAAAACCCTATGAGGGTCGCTATGAGTCGGATACCGACTCGACGGCACCTAACAACAACAACAACAAGATAACTATAAAATTTGCATATCATATTGAAGGCATAATTTTAAATCTGAAAAAAGACATAGTAAACATGTTTGGGAAATCAGATTTCCATATTGTATTTCTAGACATTTGAGTGACTTAAGTAACTGTTATATCTGTGTTTTTAAAAATTCAATCTGTCTGAAAACTACATAGCACAAGTAAAACAATTTCAAAGTCTAAGGGAAAGTAAACTGACCCCAAAACAATCTCACATGTATAAGTCCTTCTTTTAAGTTTTTAAAGAAGATCACATTAGTTGTGGTATCTATTTGAAAAAAGTAATGACAACATAGAAGAATATATCTCAGAAAATATAATGCTTCTGTATAAAACTGTATTTAACTAAAAGTGTTACTAAATTTTCACCTGTTTCCTTCCACATCAGCGATGTTCTCAGATGTCACTGTATAATAGATAATTTATACATCTTTTGTTAAATTGTTTTTGCAAATAGATTAATTTGTGACCATCTGTTTAGAAGAAAGTGGTACTTAAAAAAATCATATTGTAAGCAATGATCATTATACACATAAAACATCATACGCTTCATATCCTTGTTTCCAATTAAAAAAAAAATCTGGTTTTACAGTGTGATTTTTAAAAACAGCACAATGGGCCAAAAAATTCAAACAGGCAAATATGAACTATTTAAATATTTTCAATTTTTCATCTTACAACTATATTTATTTAAACATATACAAGAATGGTATTCCCATTATTTAAGCTGTTTCCAGCTGGCTAATATTTTCTTCAATGTTTAACCAACTGCTGGCAATTGAAAGAGGAGAAGATCAGTGTGACTGGTTAATTAAGATTTCAAAGAAACTGCTGCTCCCTAAAGAGGTGGCTAATTTCTCATTTATAAGCCCATTTATAACTCCAGCTCTGAGAAATGGTCCTAATAAAATTCACAGTTAAGTAGGCTTTCAAATACACACCAGCCATTAACATTTGGACTGCCTGCTGCTAGCAAAACATTAATATTTGATGCCACGGCATTTTCATTTTATAAATCTGTTTCAGTATCTTATGAATCAGCTTGCTTTGTGTGTCAAGTAGATTAAAGTCAGGTTATAATGGCTGGTTTAAAATAACTTCAAAATAATTTATAGCTACCAGAAACTATATATTTTCTGATTAGATTATTGGCTATATTCCTTGTAATAGGCACAGAAGGATGCTATTTTTAGGACAAAGGCAATTTATCATAGGGTCTTTTACTGAATCCATCATGGTGGTAGTGGTGGTGACAATAAACAACACAGTACTCAGCAGGTTGCTGGGCACAGTTCTAAGCACTTTATATATGCTGATATTTACATTTTTATTAGTGAGTATTTATTGTACAAAGGGGTTTCATTATGACATTTGTGTGCAGATATATATATATATATATATATCTGTAGATATATATATATATATATATATATCTGTAGATATATATATATATCTGTAGATATATATATATATATCTGTAGATATATATATATATATCTGTAGATATATATATATATATATATCTGTAGAGTTGTGTCCAACTCATAGAGACCCTCATAGGATTTTCAATGACTGATTATTTCGGGATTGCCTCAGGAGTGGATTACCATGTCCTTCTCCCATTTTTGCAGTGCTGGGAATTGAACCTGGGACCTCAGAGACTGCAGAACAGTGGTCTACCAACTGAGCTAAATCCCAGCCCTGTATATATATAGAGAGAGAAAGCATAGTCACCCTATTATTCTTTATTAGCCCTCTCCTTCTTTCCCTTCCCCTTCTATATCCCTTCAATTTTCCCTTTTAGTTTCAACTCCTCCTTTTTTTGTCCTGCCCCTGGCTTCCCCATATGAATAAAAACATGAGATATTTATCTTCCTGAGTTTGGGTTATTTTACTTAACATGATTTACAGTTCCATCCATTTTCCTATAAATGACATAATTTCATTTTTTATGGCTGAGTAAAATTCCATTGTATATATAGACCACATTTTCTTTCTCAATTCATCTGTTGATGGGTACCTATGCTGGTTCTGTAATTTGGCTATCATGAATAGTCCTGCTATAAACATGGGTACGCAAGTATCTCTGTAGTAAGCTGACTTTAAATTCTTTTGGGTGCATAGTGTGTGGTCAAAAAAACAGTGAATATTTAAACAAAAAATTATTACCGTAAAAGATACATTGCCATTAGTCTCCTTCAAAATACTCCCCTTAGATTCAAATACACTGACTCTACTGTTTTGTCGATTTCTGAGGGAGTCCTGTAACAAATGTTTACAATAATATCTTTTTAAATGTAAATATTCACAGTATTCTTTGATCATCCCTTGCATACTCAGAAGTACTGTGTCTAGATCATATGGAAGTTGTATTTTCAGTCTTTTGAGGAGCTGCCATACTAATTTCCATAGTGGCTGTACTAATTTACCTTCCCACCAGCAGTGAATAAGAGTTCCTTTTTCCCTACATCCTCAATAGCATTTGTTGTTTGTTTTCTTGATGCTAGCCATTCTGACTGTGGTAAGATGGAATCTCAATGTGGTTTTGATTTGCATTTCCCTGATGACTTAGCATGTTGAGCATCTTTTCATGTATTTACTGGCCATTTGTATGTCTTCTTTTGAGAAGATTATCCAGTTTCATTACTCTTTTAACGATTTATTTGCTCTTTTGTTCAATTTTATTACTTCCTTATATATTCTAGATATTAATCCTCTATCTAATGAGTATATTGAAAAGATTTTCTCCAATTCTGTAGACTATCTCTTCACTCAACTGATTGTTTCTTTCTTCATGCAGAAGCTTTTAATTTAATGAAATCCCATTTGTCTATTCTTGCTTTTATTTAGTGAGCTATTGCAGTCCTATCCAGAAAATTTTTGTCTATGCCTGGATCTTTGTTTCTCCTCTCTTCCTCTAGTAGCTTCAAAGCTTCAAAAGTCTTACATTAAGACCTTTGGTCTATTTTGAGTTGACTTTTGTACAAGGTGACATACTTTCAGGCTTCTGCCTGTGGATACCCAGTTTTCCTAGCTTCACTTGTTAGAGAAGCTGTCTTTTTCCCACTGTATAGTTTTGGTGTCTTTGTCCAGAATCAGATGGCTGTCACTGTGTAGGCTTAAATCTAGGCCTTCTCTTCTATTCCACTGGTCTATGTGTCTCCATTTCCGATAGTACCATGCTCCTTTTGTTACTATGTCTCTGAATACTTTGAAATCCTGTGTTGTGATGCCTTTTCCACTGCTTTTAGCTCAGTATTGCTTTGGTTATTTGGGGTCTTTTATTTTTCCACATGAATTTCAGGATATATATTTTTTTCTATTTCTGTGAAGAGTGTCATTGGAATTTGGATGAAGATTGCACTGGGTTTGTATATTACTTTTGGTAATATGGCCATTTTAACGATATTTCTTCTGCCCATCCATGAACATGGGAGGCTTTTCTATTTTCTAGTTCCTTTGACAATTTTTTTTCTTCAGTGCTTTATAGTTTGATTACAGAGAGGTCTTTGATATCTTTGGTTAAGTTTATGTCTATGTATTTTATTATTTTTTGAAGTTATCATGAATTGGATTATTCTCCTGACTTCTTTTCAGTGAATTCATTATTACTATATAGAAAAGCTACTGATTTTTGTATGTTGATATTGTATCCTGCTACTTTGCTAAAAGTCTTTACAGACCTAAGACTCTTATGGTAGAGTCTTTTGTGTCATTTAAGTATAGAATCACCCTCTAGAAACAGGGATAATTTTGTTGTGGGAAAATTATCCTCAGTTGTTGTTCCTTTGTTAAGAAGAATTTAAGAAGGAATGACAGTGAAGTGAGAGTCAGGAACCAGTTTGTTCTCTGGGGCTCATTCTTCCCTGATGCTCATGCCTGACTGCTCCCTAACAATTTGACTTCTTCCACTCCTATTTGTACTCCTTTTCTTTTTTTCTCTAACCTATTGCTCTGGCTAAGAACTCAAGCATTATATTGAATAAGACTGGTGATAGTGTGTGATTTTTGTCTCATTCCTGATTTCACAGGAAATGCTCTCAGTTTTCCCCATTCAGTATAGTGTTAGCTACAGGTCTCTCATAAATAGTTTTAGTAATGTTGAAGTATGTCTTCTATTCCTAGTTTCTTCAGGGCTTTTACCATGAAAGGATGTTAGATGTAGTCAAAGGCTTTTTCTGCATCGATTGAAATAATTATGTGGGTTTTTCCATGATTCTGTTAATATGATGTACCATATCTACTGATTTGCATATGATGAAATATCCTTGCATTCCTGGGATGAATCCAACTTGATCATGATGCATGATCTTTTTAATGTGTTGGAATTTGGTTTGCATCCATCCCATCAAGGAAATTAGCCTATAGTTTCCTTTTATGGTTATGTTCTTATATGATTTTTGGTATCAGGTTGATACTAGCTTTGTAGAATGAATTTGGAATATTCTTTCCCTTTCTATCTTGTAGAATAGTGTGGAAGCACTGGCATTAGTACTTCTTTAAAAAGAAGTCTGGTAGAATTTAGCAGTGAATCACCTGGTCCTGTGCTTTTCTTTGTTGGGAGATTTTTTTTTTAAGTTACAGTTTCAATCTTGTTGCTGGTTGTTGGTTTGTTTAGATTTTGTGCATCATCTTGATTCAATCTGGGTAGATTGTATGTGTCTAAAATATGTATCTATTTTTGTTTGCTTTAAAGTTCCATTTTCATGGAATATCTTTTTTTATCATTTTGCCCTAAGGTTATGTTTTTCTTTCTCATTT